>CABFPE010000080.1:1713209-1723384 GCA_900660155.1 Hofstenia miamia
TGATACATTGTTCGCAGTTTACAGTAAAAGTATTGATCAAATCGGAAATCGACAAACACTGCCACATGGAGCTATTATTTTGTAGGAAAATGATATATATNGCAAAAATATATTTTAGGTACATCATGGTTAGGATTTAAATTTTACAACAATGACTATACGATAACTCGTCATTAAAATAGCAATATAAAGTAATTCATCCATAGCCTGTAAGAATTGTTACTTTTTGTAATGTATGTTGATTTGTAGATTGGTTACTTTTTTGTAATTTATGACGCTATTCAGATAAATTATCAGTTATTGAATTGCAAACATTTATCTGAATATAGAATCTCTTATCTTATCTTATCTTAATAACCTTCTGAATCGAAAAAAATATTCTGAACTTTGCTAAACTGCATTGAGGACGAACATAGAGAAAGCATAACTAAAAGTGTTGATATTACAAATACATTTAATACTGAATGTATTCATTTAGAAGAGCACAAGGGCGACTGTATCTCTATGCAGTCAAGAAATTAAACAAATTGTCCTAAAGCAAATCAATTTTCGCTTAGTTATGTAATAATACAGGAACTTTTCAAAGCAATTGCAAAACTTAAAACTAAAAATTTTTGCGGTCCATCAAAAGTTTCAACTTGGTGCGTTAAGGAATGTACTCCTCAAATTTTATGTCCTTTAAATTTTAATATAATTAACTCATGTATTAAAACAAAGTCTTTCCCCACTCAGCTAAAATTAGCAAATGTAACTCCCTGTCACAAAAGAACCATCCTTTAAATGTTAGTAATTACCGACCAATATCAATCACCTCTCCCTTTAGTAAAATCATGGAAAAACTATCTTTTCAACAAATTTATCTATATCTTTCAAAAAACAATATTTTATCAAATACAAAATTTGGATTCCGGAAGTCGCATTCAACATCTGTTGCTGTGCTTTATGCTACCAAAAAAATGGAGAGCTTCTTTAGAATAGGAATAGTTTGCTTAGAGCTTTCTAAAGTGTTTGATTCAATTAATCACAACATCATTTTAGAAAAAGAACTAATTAGAAGCTATTTGAGTAACCGATATCAAAAAGTCAAATTCAAGGGAATTTTTTCATGCTGGGTAAAATTATACAAAGAGGTTACACAAGGCACACTGCTAGGTCCATTACTTTTTAAAATTTATGTATCAATATTCCAAAAGGTCATAAGCAAAGAATGCAATGTAGCTCAATATACTGATGAGACTTGTGTTCTTACAAGCGGCACATCACTCGAAACATCAATCACAAACTTAAAAGAATTAATCAGAATGACATATATCTATTTCAAAATGCATTGCCTAGAGCTCAATGCTCACAAACCAGAATTCTGTATTATGTCTCCTCAGTCTAACTCAAACTACACAATCAGTAGAACTTTAAATATTTCTGAAAAAACAGCTGAACCTATTGAAAAAATTTGAATACCTGGGCATAATAATAGACAATAAGCTAAAAATTTAGTTACCATATTCACCCCACACTAAGAAAAATGACAATGGGCATTAAGTGTATTTCAATTTTAAATAAGGCTATTGATCAGAGGCGGATCTGGAAATTTCTTATGGGGGTACTGAAACTCCAAAACTGGATTTTTGCATAATATTTTTTATTCTAGATTGACGAAATTTTGATTTCTCATACATTTCTCTAAATGTTATGATAACAATTTTAAACGTCTTGATGATTTTCTAGTTTGGACTTTCTAGTATTCAGTTTGAATTTCTTTGAATTCGCGTTGAAATTAATTAATTTGCTTAATTCAGTATGCTTTATATTTANTATTGCTTGCCCATTAAAGCCAAAAATAAATTTTATCAATGTATTAAGATAGCTAATAAATCACATTTAAAAGCGCCATCTATCGACAAGGAAAATCTTACTACTAAAATATTTCGTGTAATGAAAAACAATTATTAAATGTATCATACTGTCCGCATAAGAAATTTGCCAATTTTTTTATTCAACAACTAGAAGAAGTATTATCACTTGCCTGTTCTGAAAATAAAGATTTAGTACTTTTCGGAGATTGGAACCTCAATTATTTAAATGCTANTTTATATTTAGATGCATCAATTTGTGGTCCTGTGCTAATTTTAACATGCTAAAATTATGGAGTATTATTCAAAATCATTAATAAATGGAGATTTTATAGACATTTTTTGTTTATTGAGTATGACTAAATATTGAATGTTAAATCAAAATGGTCTTAGCACATTTGAAATTGAAAAGTTGGTCCCGATATCGCCCTGATCCTGTCTCATGTGTTTTTGGCGCATAGATCTGGTATCATAATCAGGTCAATTTCCTCAGTACTCCATTGACTATATCACAATCAATATTTTGTGAAATCTGGGGAGAAAAAGAGATTAATACGTAGACCATTACATTTATTGAATTTTTTTAATTTGCATGGGTGGTTGGACAATCTTTAGAATGAATTTTTTCTGTAACATTTAATAATCGCAATTTCAAATTATTCGTGTATAAAAAAAGAGGTCTAGAACTGTGGGTATCATATCAATAATATTGAACCTCACGAATCTTAACAATTTAGTAATTTTAAAAGTGAATGATAGTAGCTGATTTATTAAAGTTATACGTAGAAATTAAGTAGCATTTTTGTAGGTTTAAGATCGAAAATTCTGTCATTAAAACAAAACGCTAAAATGAGGAATCTCTAATATTATTAGGTAGTATTAGAAAAGGTATTTATTTTGCGCGACAAAACAGTTAATAATCTCAGAATTTCTTAAAAATTTTGTTCGGAAAATGCTAAAATTAATATATTTTATTGAAATCAATAACATTGTGAATACACTTTGAACATCATTTGAAATATGTAATATAGCAAATTCAATATGCTGAAGAAAGAATTAGCAGGTACGGATGGACTTCAAAATCTGACATAGAAAATTTATAGTTTTTAAAACTTTTCATGCAAAATTCCTATATAATTGTCAGTGTTCATCTTAACACTCTTCTGGAGAAATATCAATGAATCATACTAATGATAACTAAGGCAACACACGTCATGGTGGTTAGCAGAATTGAATCTATAGGACTCTAGGGAGCCTCTAACAAATACATTGGATGTACAGAACATCTGAAATGTTGTGTCGTTAACTTACTTAACAGTTTTAAATTGACCAGTGTACAGCTATTTTATTCCATACAAAGTGCCAGTTAGTTTCATTGACCATTTTGATTGTGTATGATAAAATATTTGAGAAATATCCAAATTGTGTGGACCTCATTAGGTGGTGATGGAATGCAAAAAGGAATGTGGCAAGCTACAAACATCTTAGGGAGACTAAGATATCTTTTATGTAGGCATTTATGTTTTTTTCTTGGATTTTAGTTTATCTTTAAAAGATTTATTAGTACTTTTTAAAAAGAGTGAGGGTGTTCCTTAAATTTAACATAAGCTAACAAAGTCAGTACTTTTTAGGTATAAACCTGTGGTTTATTCGAGAAAAATGGGGAGAAAAGCTTTTGCTATCCCCCGGCCAATCCTTCAACAAAAATGTGTTTCAATTGACAACTTCAATGAAAGAGTATTTGATCTATTTACTAACTCTATACAGATTTATGTATCCTGAAGAAGCAGGTCTGTCAACCGCTGATATAATTTCTTAAGTACAAAGTTTGGTTGATATTAGATGAAATGGTTTGGTAAATATTAGGAAAAGTTCCAAGTTATTTGAAATTTGCCAAAACTTTGGATCGATTTATTTGGAATTTTCCAACTTTTTTTTACCACTGTTGTACAATTAACCTAATAGCTGCAGTCCATGTTGCTTCTTCATGGGGAGACTGCAGTCCCATAGCCCCCTTAAATCCTCCACTGCTATTGATGCTAGAAATGCTGATAAATGCATTAGCTATGAGTCACTTTAGATATTGTTGTGTATTGTTTAATGGAATTGACAGCTCATATGTAAAAAATCGATTCCCAAATTTGTTGGGTATGCAAAGCATGTACCGGTATAAACTTGAATAATCACAAAAATATTATTTTATATTCATTCGATATTTTTCTCGCATCAAATTTTGAGACATGTTTAACAGACGTATGCCATATGATAGGGTAGTATTTCCTTTTTTCCACAGCAGTTTAATAAATACACAAACTTCTACAATAGAGAAACCAAAGTTTAAGGAAGTCTTTTTGAAAAATTCATTCGTAAATTCTGCACTGAAAATCTGCAACACTTTTCTCAACAAAGTTAAGCAACTCGAGAAAAAGATATAAATTTAAATTTGAAATTACTGCTTATTGCACTTCACATTATATTACAGAAATTGGAAATGACACAAATTCAATATGAAATGGCACAAGAGCTAGCAATTGTCTTATTTTGATTGTATTTATTTTCTGTATTTTGTTTTTGTATACTTTGTTCCTTGTCTTATTTGTTATTTCAATTTTTTGTTAGTGACGCAATTATTGTAATAATATCAGTATAAGTTTAATTGTTTTGTTACAACTGCTACACTAATAATGATTTCCTCTTCTTTTTCGTCTCCAACATTTATCTCCTTATTTTTGCAATCATCATGGGCGAAAGTCTAAGAAACTTGGAACATTTTTAAACAAAGGGCAAATTCAACATTTTTTACTGTGTGGTTTACATAAAACTAGTATATATATATAGAAGTAGTCTTAATAACCCGTTAAAGATGCAATGGTGCTTGGAAATGTAATTTAAATTATTTTAGCAATAACGAAAATTACAAAATTTACCCACTTTTATATACATTCAGTTTAAAGCTGACTAGTACAACATTACCGATTTGAATCACATCATTGAGTAGCACACTAATGGACTACATTGTGCTTGATGCAACATATTATGCATGTCATTATTTATTTGTCTGACCACCGCATTATATCTATCGGGTTTTCTAATTATGATTCGTCTTACAGAAATTCTACAAAGTGTATGAAAACCCGAAAGAAACGAAGGATAATATAAATAATTTTAAATCGTCTCTCTTCTGAAAACTGGCTTCCAGTGTAGTCTGCAACAAATTCAATTACAATGTTGAAAATTTGTTAATAATTTTTAATTTTACCTCAAAATTAAGGATTCCTTAATGCAACATTGAAAAGCAATTCAAACTAATCTACACAAAATAATCCTTGGATAAGTGATATTTGTAAAGATAAGATTAGCGAAAAAATGTTGTATTTAGAAACTTTAAAGTATCTCAAACTCAGCAATTTTGTTGCATACAATGTTGCTCTCTTATTAAATTGAAAACGTATTCAAAGCATTTTTGTATGAATGATGAATTTGAAAGTTGTTCGTCGAATATGTATCAATTTTTTACCGTATGGATGTAAAATATGGAGCTATTTCTTAGTTGAGATGAATTTATCATAGTTTAAAAGTTAGCAGGAATTCCAAAGTATGCTAGTAGGGTACTCCATTTGATTTATCAATTTCGCTATTGATTATTTCAATGTATGCAGAAATAACATATTTAGCAGATTTGAATTTTTATATTAAACATAAATAAATAAGAAAAATATCTAAATCTATAGATATATTCAATAAAATTATAAAATTGATTTTGTAAATTCAGTTTTGGGAAACTATGACGTTGAAATTCTTAGGAGTTCTGACGATTCCAACAACGGCATTGTCATCGTTTGCGCCATACTCATTCTCGAAAGGGCGAAATGTAAAATTCTTAATCAAATTTGCTGTAAACACAAACGCTTCTATGCGTGCGATTTTTTCGCCAATACAAACTCTTGGTCCATTTGAAAAGGCGAGGAAGTTTTCTGAAGTCACGGTTTTGCCATCTACTCGAAAGTTATTTATGTCAAAATTGTCAGGATTTTTGAAAACTTTGCGATCTCGATGTACGCAAAATATTGAAGAAAGCATGATGATGCCCTTAGGAAATGTGTATTTTCCGGCAGTGAACTCATTAGATACCACATGCGGCACAGAATTGGGCGCTATTGCACCAAATCTCCAAGTTTCCAATAAAAATGCATGGCAAAGCGGCAATTTTTCCATATCTTTGTATACAATCTGATCGGAGGAAATATTTTCATTGATCTCTTGCTTCACTAACTCTTGAACGTCTTGATGATTTCTAAGATAATAAACTACCCATTCCAATGTTGTACTTGTTGTGTCGGTCCCTGCAACAAACATATCCATGATTACAGATAGAATTATGTCCTCTGAAATTGGACTAGGATCATTAGCGAAGTGCTTGACAAGAGTCTTAACCATACATTCTTCATGATGAAGTTCATAATCTGTGGGACTTTCATTGTACATTTCCTGATGTTTCTTTAGCTGTTTTTTTGCGAATTCACGGATTTTTTTAATCGCATCAATAAAATCCTCTACTCTTTTATCTCTAATGCCAGGAAAACGTCTCAACCATGCAGGCAGCAATTCTCTATAATTCATAAATACCTCCCTGTCTAGGATAATTCTAATGTTTTTATATAAAGTCTTGAATTGTTGACTTTCGTAAGAAAATCTCATGGCGAAGCACAATTGACAAATTACGTTTGTTGTAGTTGTTGCAAAAATATGAGAGAGCACATCTTTGGTTGTTCTTTCTTGTGCACTAACTGCTTCCATCAAGTAATCTGATTCAATATTAATCTAAAGATTTGCTATACTACGCGATGGCTCTATGAAAATTTAATAACTAGAAGAGATAAATAAATTTTTATTAAGAGTTCAAACGTATTAACATATTAAAATGAATTTTTCAAGGAATTCATTTGAGAACTGAAAACATAGAGGTAGCAATAACTATTGTGGCGAAATCTTGTTAAAAAATATATAAACAAAGTTTAATCATTAAAGTAGATTGATATGACTAAAAATGATTGCATTTTCAATGATACTATTTGATTTTGTCTTGGTTTTGTTTCAGTCCATAATTTGTAAAATTGAGTACTAAAAAAACGAGACCTGACGGACATTGCTAAAAATTATTTTAATTGGCTTGAGTTATATATTAAGCAAGTATTTAAGTTATATTATATACATAAATTTTTCATAGATGCACAAAAATTGAAATGAAATTCATAAATTTGAATCCAATATATTAAAAAATCTCAATTCTTTAATGGATTAATTGTTTGCTAACGCAATTTAGTGATCCAAGTTGACTGTTAAGCTATGTTGCTAGTGATGATATTATGTACCCAATTCGAAATTGTATAGAAAAGCGTAGTAAAATTATTTTACGCAGAAAGAAGGAATTAATCCTTACTAATTACTATTAATTACTATATGATCCTAGTAGAGACAAATTTTGCAGCATTTCGATATCTATTAAAGCACCTAAATTTTTTGCGCATATAGTTAGAGAAATCTCAAATTACTATAATATATTTTGAAATTTCAGTAGTAACGTAATTTTGAAAAGTAAAGAAAATCAATTCAGAATTTTCAAAATAATTTTTTTAGAATTTCTATAAATTTGAAAGTTAACATCACAATCCAAAAAACTGTGATAAATTGTTGACACAATAATATTTATTACTGTGCTACTAAAATCTTGTTGCCTTAGTTTCACTTTTAGGTAATAGGAAATCATGGAGTTGTATTAAATGACTTTGAGTCAAGGAACGTGCTCACGGTGTACACATTTTTTTACTGGTACAATTTAAATGTAATACATTTTATGTATGGTATATAAGTACTAAGGTTTTAAACACTCTTATTAATTTCATCGGAATTATACAGATAGTATTTAAGAGTAGTCAGAAACTTTGGCAATGCTTTAGAATATGAAATGGAAAGTAATTAACACTATCTTTTGATTGAGTAACAACTGGAAATAACATTGAAATAAAGTGAAAAATTTCAAATAACTCAAATTTACATATTCCAGATTGGCTATACCGAAAGGACATGGGTATCAAATTTTACTAAAATATTTTTTGAAAATTTTGTCTAAGCAATAAGAATAATTAAAATATGTATATGATCAATATTCAACCATTTGAAGCCTGTAAGTTCTCTGGTTTATAACTTCATAATGTATCAATAATAAAGAATTCTAATAAAGTAAAATAAAAAAATCAAACAGTTTTTTTGGAGAACTGAATTAGATCGCTCAGAAACAAATGTTAATATGTAATCGTGATTTCTTAAAACTTATTGGATGGATTTTAAACAGAAAATCTCAATATAACTTTTGCCCTAAGAAGAACACATTCATTCTCAGACTGATATGGATCAACGTCTATTGAAATGTTTTTATGAACCTCACATTTGCATTTTTTGAATAAAGTAAATGTGTTTCAAGAATCAAGATCTGATTTGAATGCATTAAAAATATTATTGGGGGAATTTAGCTTCAAATGCATGTTTTGAAATTGCCATTATATAAAAATTATACCAATTCCTCAAGCCTATTTTTTCCAACACCAAGTTCTCTAAGTGCTCCAAGAGCTCGTCTGCGATTATCATGCCATATCTGACCACTTGAACCAACAATTGCGTATTGAGGTGTCCAATACTTCTCAGCAAACATCAAATAGGGCGTTAAAAGATAAGTGAGTCTTGCGCTTGTGTGGGCAGAATTATCAATAAAGCACTCCTATAATACTTTAGGGTACCTCATATAATTTTAAAACAAATTTATTATATATATATATATGGGCTCTGAACACGCTTTTTTGCAAACATCTCCAAGGCCCTGGATACAAAAAGATATATACGGACGTTAGATACTTTGGCAGAGGGTGCTGGATACGAGTATAAAAAATTTTTTTTGGAAAAAACTTGAAACTCATACATAAGAAATTAGACCCCTATTCTTTGTGGCTCTCCACCCACAAAGGGCGCAGGATACTATGGAAAATCAAGAACTGCGAGCACTGGATACAAATCCCATATGATCTAGAGCCCGTATATGTATGTATTATATATATATATATATATATATATATATATATACCATGAGTGATGTGACACGTTAGTTAAAAATTTTTGCCTCTCAAAAAGAATAATTTCACACAAAATTACAATTTAATATTTGACGAATTTATGACAATTTTCTACCCCACGCAGTAAATGTAATATATGTAATATATCAATTATGTATTTATGCTGACCACACATAGCATTAGGGTATGGCTGTTTTACGCGTACTCTAATTAAAACTCATAGTGTACAAGGTGTTGAACATTTGGTTTCATTCATTGAGATATTCTTAGGGGAATGCTAACTTTGCTAGCTCTTCTTTATATTTAACACTAAACTTCCCTATGATCAAGCTGCTTGTGTAAATCACAATTGACTTATTCCTGTCTCCGTTTGTTAAAGAATTTATTGTAAATTGCAGGAACTAGAAACATCTTTGCCCTTCTTTAGCATATGTTTTGTAGATCGGTAAACTTTTTAATGTCATTTATTGCTGCACATTTATTCTGGGGAACAATACACAACAGATTCTTCCAAGTTGCAAACTTTTGATATACAGTATGTTCCTGAAGTCACGCAATTTTTAAAATTAAAAATGGAATACACTCTGGCTTTAACTGTTGCCCAGAGGCAGTAGTCGAGTGGTGGAAAGTCTGGTGAAAACGGTGTCCGCAAAACTGACGCACTGTCAATGTCACCATCACCCAAAATCATGTTGACGAATTCCACTCTTTTTTGCTTATGATCATGGCACAGCTTTTTGACATGTCTATAACTTGTAGGGGTACATTCCAGGCATACTTCACATAATTCAATGTACACTGCTCTTTGGTATGCCAGCTACCAGAGCAACTTACCTTGTACTAGCAATACCATATGGATTAACACTTTGCACAGTCTGCAATGCATCAGCAACTTTATTTTTTCGATGTTCCTTCAGCTTGTTTATTCCTGGCTTTGCATTGTCCAAAAAAGTACTCGTTGTAGTGAAGCGGGTTATTAAACGTGTAATGGTTGTGGCACAGAATGGGTCTTTGTTCAGCTGATGCCTGGTCTTGTAACAGCGAAGTGCTGCAGCAGCAAATTTGCCATTGTCGTAAAACAACTCCACTATTTAAGTGCGAGTTTCAAAGTCCATTTGTGTTTAACTGAAATGAAAACAACAAAGTGAAACGATGTTAATTACAACTTCCTTATATATATATATATATATATATATATATA
>CABFPE010000080.1:1723460-1736731 GCA_900660155.1 Hofstenia miamia
AAAAATATATATATATATATATATATATATATATACTTTAATTTACAATAGATTTGATTGGCCAATAAAAGATCAAGCCATTAATAAAAAACAAATTAAGAACTACATGACTTCTGGGACCCACTGTAGAAGAAATTTCACAACAGTGGTGTAGGGCTAAAATTGGAATAAGACGGGATCTTATAGATAAGATAAGATATTCTTTATTCAGATAAATATTAACAATTAGAAACTGGTAATGTATTTGAATAGCGTCATCAAATATACAAGCATACATACAAATATATACAATAAAATAAAACACTATATTCAATAAATCTACCAAGCTAGGAATGAATTACTTTAAAGATTTCACAAACGAAAGTTGTATCCTAGCCATGCTTTCCACGAGATAAACTTTTGCTTAAGGAAAATGATATTGTGCTTTGATTTTTCAAAGTTCTTGATTTCTATAGGTAATGAGTTCCATGTTCGAATAGCAGTAGTATTGAATAATTCCTTCAACATATTTTTTTCTATATTTAATGCAGGTAAAGTGTTTTGATATGGAATTTGGCTTATGAACAAACCTAGGCATTCTGCTAGTATTATGAGGTGCTACTCAATCAGAGGAAAATACCGGGCATTCAATAAAATATATATTGATTTAATCGAAATAGAACGTATTAATATATTAGGTTAATCCAATGAAACTCGGAATAATTTAACAAGGTAATTATAATAACCTGCACGTAGAACATGAAGAATGAGGAGATGCGAGGTTGGATGTTACAACAGGCTCAATACTTTCTAACTGTACCTCAATTTTACTAAACGATTATCAACATTGACATGCCAAAAGAATCAGAGTCGGAGCATATACATATCGTCTAAAGTTTGCATGGATATTATGTATTACTATTAATCAACAGAGTTTTTTTGGAATTATTAAAAGATATTGTATTCAAACAAATAGTTTCTTTGAAAAATTTCCGAGTTTTTTTGGACTGACCCTAGTAAAAACCCATAGGTCTACACTATCGTGTAAAATTGAAAAATGAACTTTTTCAATTCTTAAGAATAAAACAAAATTTCAGCGTTTCAAATTTTTGAAGAGGGAAAAAATCAAATATTGATTAATTTATTGCAAGGCTGAAGCTGGCTATAAAATAAAATGTATATAAATGATATATTTTCACTGAAAGCTATTCCTTATCAGTTACTTCAGTGATGTCTATATTAAAGTATTATCTAAGGAAAAATCCTACTGTAATTTTCCATGTAAATATTTAGCAGCGGGATTTGGGATTGCGCTCAATTTCCTGAATATTTAGTGTCAAATGTACTTAAAATTTCTCAGTAAAACTTTGTTATTTCCTTCGTACGTTTATATTATTAATAATGTTAAGTCTTTGAACAAAAACCTTTTTTGGATATTTCTATCTATTGCCCTTTTGTGTTAAAGGAACGAAATGTTAAAATTTCAGAAGCATAATCAGATGAGATCTGCTAATCACGCTGACGTGAATATATCTTCACTATGCTGATCACATCACATTTCATTCCTTCAAGCCTTATGTATTATACAAAGTTAAGTAAAAACTCGTATTATTATCTTATTGTAATATAATATTAATGCTTACTACTGTATCACAAGCATTACCTTGACAAGTTTCATATCGGTTAGAACCACAATGTAGGTGTTCGCATCAGGATCACTTATAGTAAATGCATCAGAATTATTTTCTCTCTGCTCCTTCAACAGTTTAAGTTCAACTCCGTCTGCGCCCCTTATGGCATATTTGTAGTTTCCAAAGTAAAAATGGTAATCACCAGGAAATCTCGGAAGCTTACTTCGGATAGAAATGCCTTTCCAGGTTCTATAGAGAATGTACAGTCCACTGAGTGTAGAAGCTGTTATTAGAGCATTTGTTGTTCCAATCTAAATTTTCATTCCTTTAAAGCATTTTTTTAATATTCAATATATGTATTGATAAACATTATTTCCGCAAGGATAATAGATGAAAATTTGACTCCTAACATTGAGGCACTTGTCAGATTATAAATAGGATATTAAAATAGACTCTTAGTTTTGGTAGCATAATAACAATAACAGTTTAATTTTCCCTAATTGATAATATAAGTTTGAATATAGGACAGGGTCAAAATTAAGAAATGAAAATCATTTGAAGTTTTCTTGATATTTTATAGTACTGCATATAGAACGCCCTAAGAGTTAGTAAATAGCTTAAATGTTTTTTGACACTCAAAATCAATAAAATTGAAAACACAAAAAATGTTAAATTGCACTTTACAGAGAACATTGGTACGACTATGTGTGTTCTGCAGAGTAGCAAACAATAAATGCTCAATACTTCTGCTAAAATGGAATACACCTATATCGAAAAAGATTTTCTTTAGGATTTGACAGATAAACAAATTTTTATACACAAAACTACAAAATATTCTCTATCAGAGTAAAACTTACTTGATTCACAAATTATAATCAAATTTTATATTTTATTAAAATATCATAGCTAATACATACATAAAACGTAAACTCAGTTAATATAATAATATATAGTCATTACATGCAGAGTTGTACTCTTAAATGCTTAACAAGGGGGACTGGAAGTTTGAGCACTGTTATATTTTCATGAAATTTAGTTTTCAAAAAATAGAATCCAACACCCTAAACAGCAATATTACTTCAATAGAGGGAGCTGGGTCCCGATTAAATTTAACAAGGGGGCTGAGTCCCCCTGAGCACCCTTTCGAATGCACCCCTGATTACATGTGAACTCAAAAAAGTACATAATCATCTAATTCTTTGGATAAGTACCCAGACCAACATTGCTGTGTTTTTGTGTAAATTTAGTCTCTTTACAATCATTATATGAGGTTTGATACTAAATTCGAAATGGATAAATCCGCAGTACATCTTGTTTTACAACTGTTATGTAAAATAATGAAATAGTTTAATGAAACTACGCCAAATCAGTCTATCCATAGATATCGCTAAGTGTATAATATTAGTTTCTCTGAACGTATCACTTGATATGATGGACTACGGATATCAAAAAAACACTTGCATTAATTCATGGATATTGGTATCAAAATGAATGTAAAATGTGTGAAAAATCTGCCAGCTTAACGCGAACACAATTGAACGGTACATATTTTGACTACACATCTTACAAAGGTGTTACACACTGCACAGTTCTTGATCCTGCAATCAATAACGTGTACATAAATGATTATTCTAGTGATGCAAATATTACTTCTGAAGTTTTGCAGTATTACACCTGCCTCATCAACAGAAATTCAAACTCAGTATTAACCGTGAAGCACCTCCATCAAATTTACAGAGACTCAACGATGAAAAAACCAGTTTTATATCTGAAGGAATCAACAACATAAATGCGACCCAATATAACACGTAAATCAAACGAAGTTCTGTAGTAAAATACTTTGCAATAGAACCTAATAATGGCCTTTAATTGAACGATTTTATTAATGGCAAGATTAAATATTTAAGAACACTGGGTGAATTTAGTCGAAGAAAGCAACTTATTAATGCCCTTGTGATCAGTCATTTCTTCTATGTTCGTGTGTGTAATTTGCCAAATCCATTGTTTGAACAACCAAAAATGTTTGAATATTGTGATTAACTGTTCTTTAATAGCACTATTAAACTTATTGGGAATCAAACAAGAAATAAGTTTATACAACTTAAAATTTTGGCTCCAATTTTTTACATCCAATATACTTGCTTAAGTGCTTAAGTAATATGTTTAAGAAAATTTATGCTAGACCCTCATCATTCTTAACGCACAATTTTTCTGTTATCAAACTATCAAGTATATGCATCATCAATACTAGAATTAACAAATCTCCTGGCCATCATCTCATCATACACTGTAAATACTACATGAGAAAAAATCTTCAAGAAATTAAAAAATATTTAAGGAAGATTTACTAAAAAAATTACAAGCTAGAAACATCTAAGATAAATGTGAGGCAAATATGATTGAATTCTAGTTGATTGCTTGTTCATGTTTTGTAAATTTTTAAAGACGTTCTAATGATTAGCATTGTTGGTTTTTAGTTTGCGTATATGTAATTACTATTGTCAATCTAATTTTAAAATATGTCAATTGTGTGTACAGAATAAGTAGAAATATAGAAAATTAATAACATTGAAATTCATAATGTAAAATTACCTTGTATTTGCCGCATGTTATACATGTCATTTCAGCCTAAACCTTCACAATGTATGCATGGGAATGTAATAATTTGTACACAATTTCAAACAATTATCTCTAAGCCAATTAAGAGTTTTGGAAATTCTGGAATGTTAACACATCTGCGGGTGAAATGCGCCTCCATTTAATGCTTCTTCCTGAAGTTTTTGAAATTAATGACAAATTTTTAATGAATATTTTTGATTTCAAAATTCTTTCAAACTTTTCCATAACCAATGGTCAAACAATCAATTGGTCTAGATGGAGTAATCAATAAACAAACCTTGAGTACCATGAAATTAATGACAACACCTAAAACGTAAACAAAATCGTAGACATTTCTCCATCCTATGTTCTTCACGGATTTTGAATATTCCTTTAATTGCTTTTTCAAAATTCATTGCATTTTTTAGTTATCTTCCAAGAAAATGATTTAATCAGAAATAGAATGAAATTATTCCCAATTAGATATAAGTTCATTGAATCATGTCTAAAACTGTAAAGTGCAGAATCATGTAATTAGTGCATGTAAACAAACCAAAATAAATGTCAAAATTTATGTCTTTTAAACAAAACAGTCAATGCTCCGAAATTTCGTATAATTAATAAATGTTCTAGAGAGAGCAGCGAACTATAATGCAATCTAAAGCTTCAATGAATATATTAAACACATACTGATGAAAATGCATGCAGGTTTTGATAAAAACAATTTTATGGAATCACTGAGCCATGTTTTCTAAACTTTAGGAATTTTTTAAGAATCAGTTTCAAGCTTCATTGCTTGGAACAAAAAACATTTCCAATATTACATTATTTGGAGCAGTGGCGCTACACTGAAAAATTGTTGACCTCAGCAATATTGTACTCATACAAAAGCATTGCAGGTGCATGAAAAATTAAAAATTAGTTACCACAAGGATGTAATAAATCTTGAATTACATTCAAGAAGTTTTGCATTGAATTAATCTAATTTACAAGTGCAAGACACAGAAATACTTCAAAATTTGGGCAACTTCTAAAAAATAGGTGCGGCGGCACTGGATGAAAGGATGTTTGCCAAGGCTTCATTCAGTGGCAGCTGAACGCATTTTGGTTAGGGGGAAGGACAAGTCAAATTTATTACTCGGCATATTAACTAACTAAGATTAAATTATGTAACATAGGGATATTTTTTGAAAGGTTTATTTGGGGAAAGGCCAACAGTTCAAAGTTTCATATTAAATTAATCTATATTATTCGCTTTTTTTAGTTTTTAGCATGGTGACAGTGTAGATGACAATGCTTACCAAAGCGCAAGTTAGTCTGCTTAGAAATGTTGGAAAACTTTCATGAATAGTGGTATTTTCTCAATATTGAATGGATTGTATTTGATAGAATTTTAAAATTTGGCAATTTTTGTTCAACTAGTCAATTATTGGATTGCCATAGCTCAACCAGTGTTCATCCAATTTTCAAAATGCTTACAAGATTCTGTATTAAATTGATAGAAATCTATGAATATGTTATTGGTTCTCATACTTTNGGGGGGGGGGGGGATTGTAACCGAAATATGTATTCTTGGCAAATTTCGAAAAATTAGCGGCCCATAGCTAAAAAATATACATATAGTGTTTTTCAGATTTTCTTTATTCGATTCTACGTAAAAAAGTTAATTAGGTAAACTGCAAAAAGCTATGATCCATAAAAATAGCTATAGTCTATGTTGCATACACAGAATCAGCCTCCTCGTTTGACGCTTTGATGACTTCAGCTGTATATATTAGGAAGCCCTGAAGGCATGTGCATGAACAATGATATGGAACTCGACATAAAACAATTAATTTGGTAATGCACGTAGTTGTTTGAAAGTCTATGTGTCTTAGAAAAGGACATATAAGAATTATGTTTCAGTGACAGCAAATTTACCTGCACTCAAACCTTGAAATGTTTTGCTTATAGATATAGATTTTATATTTTCTATGTGGAAGTTTCAAAAAAAATTGAATATGACGTTAAAGTGCTTAATAAAATTAACGGTTGCACTTCAAAAATGCAGATCATATCCATCACTGAAACATAATACAGCATACATTATGTAAATAATACCTCATTATATTTAAGGAAAACCACATAAATTGTTGAATATCGAGGCCAAAATATATTAGGAACATTTAGTTCCATAAATTTATTTCCTGTTCATTGTGACACTAATTATCCTGAAAATATGAATATATTAATTAGCTGAATACCGAATTGAATCTATTCGGTCACGGTTAGACCTGTCAACGAGCCGAGCCGAGCCGAGCCGAGCCGAGCCGAGCTTGAACAGAGTATTATTTTTTCATTCAATATGCTTTTCTTATAATCTTATTTTAGAAATGTTTATTAAATAATAGGAAGAGCTATGTAAAAATTCTGAGAGCGCAATATTTTTAAAAAATATATCGAGCTGAAAGATTTTATGTGGCAAGTCGAGCCGAATCGAACTTACTCAAAATTAAAATGAGCCGGGCCGGGCCGAGCCGAGCTCAGAAATTTCGCCTCGTTGACAAGTCTGGTCACGGTTGAATTAAAAATTTATTTCTAGTCCCATACTCGACTCTTACAAAAGTTTTATCTTTCGCTTCATTCCCGCTCTCTCAGTATTACCCCATATATCTTCTAGAATATCGTAGGCAGGGGTGTACTCGAGGGGGTGCTCAGGGGGCTTAGCCCATCTTGTTAAAATTCACTGGGGCCCAGCCCCCCTTGTTACGGTTATGTTATGGTTTGTGGTGTTGACATTTTAATTGTTGAATAACAAAATTTGGTCAAAATATAACAGATAAATATCAGTTCTCAAATATAGAGACCCCCTTGTTAATTATTTAGGAGTAGAGCCCTGATCGTATGATACAATTATTCTAAAACAATGTACCATCTGTTTGAATTTCTTTGAGTTATGGCTCTATGCATGACGTTGCTTACTACTAGTATAGAATGCCATGCTCTATCTTCAATTTTTATCAATAAAATCGGATTTAAGTATACATTGTCTCGACTTTAACTAGGTATGTGTCTTTTCACTTAACACTGTATATTGAAGAATTAACATGGCTCATGAATTCTAAAATCTGATAATGCTATTAAATGAATCAGATTCCAATTCTAAAGCATAAAACGGATACTCAAACTATTTCTATTGATATAGTTCGGGCTTTGCGTCTAATTGAAAAAAAATTCTCAAATGAATATTTCAAAAACAGTGTTAACGATGAGAACGGGGGACATTAAGTATTGCCAAAGCCTACTGTAATCACGATATGGCGATTTTCAGTAATATAATCAAATATTAGTACACTTCACCACATGCCAGTCGCTTTAAGTAAACAATTCAAAGAATTACGTATTTTACAGATTTATGACCTTTTTCAAATGATTTGATTTTTTGAAAACTCTAATTTAGAGTCTCTAAAAACTATATTTAAATAAAATGAGGACACTCACAATAAACAGTCATATTTCACCATTTCAAAATTAATAATTTCACCGAATAAAACTCACGGAATATAGATCTACACAAGTAGTAATGTAGATCTAAGTTTTTTACTTTAAAATGCAACATTTAAAGGATTGAATACAATTTTTTGTTTGTGAAGCCCTCAAATCTGCTTGGATCGTAGTACCATAAAACTGAAGGGAATCTTTGATTTTCTTTGTAGTGCATACTAGGACATCATTTAACACAAATTCTCTACTTGCAAGAGTGTTTATAGCATTTTTCGTTTTGTACTGCAAATCGCCAGCCCGTAATTAAATTAGGCCCTGTTATTGCACATATAAAAATATACTTGCGTAAGCTTCTCTGAAAGTGCTTCCCGAGTTGAAGTAACGACTCTCTCGATCTCCATTGCAATACTTATTAGCTAACGGTAAAGAGTCTAATTTATATTTACAAAGAAAACATTGATGTATACAATGACCCGACGAATAAACATAGCTAAACTCACTAAGCAAAATATCAATTACACTTGTTCAAGCATTTATTTGCAAATAACTAGTATTTGAACAATCATCAAGCTCTTTGTAAGCATTAGCTATTATTAGTATATGTGCAAATGAAAATATTGTAAGGCATAACTGTCAAATACATGTCTGTGGATCACTGAAATAACCCTAGATAAGGGGATATTATCTATTGATCTAATTCAATTTTAACTTCAATTCTACAAGAATATATCAAGAAATTATTTTCGGGTTTGGTAGGTATCCAGTTGCGAAATAATGCAATTGAAATTATTGAATTCTGACACTTTTTGTATTCTTTGGAATGTAAATCATCATTTATAAGATGTCTTCTTTATTTCTTAAAAAGTCAAATTACTTACTTCTTTAATGGTTAATGAGAGCTTTACTATGCTAAATTGCAATTATTTTATCAAATCGGAAATTAATAGAATTTTCTTCAGCATTTTGACAATCTTGATCCCGAGAAATCATAAAATGATGGTGACTCCATGGATTCTGATTGTGTTATATTTAAAATTTTTATTGAAAATGATGATTTAGTCATCTTAAAATTGTAGTTCAATATATGAGCCCATATTAGGCACTTTGGAAAATTTCATTGCTAAATATGACACTATTGTGGAATAAAAACATGAAAATACCATATGGAATAATGTAAAATCTGGTCAACATGATATCATTATGATCTCACCAGAAATTAAACTATCAACAACATGAAAATGATCATTTCTGATTATTGCATGAAGAATCATCTTCCCTTATTTTATGCTAAGAAAAAATCAAAAAATACCATTGTTAAATCCAAGCTTTCAAAACCAATGTCAGGCTTATCAATATGTAAAATTGAAAAATGTATTGGCTTGTTTATCTTAGAGCTATTCTTGGAGTGAGGCTTGTGCCAGTTCACACTCTTTGATAAAAAGAATTTGCTATCGCTCTCATAAAATATGCTATGCAGAGAAATCAATTTTGGTGTAATAACTTTCCCTTGATTTGATTGTGCTTCACTTAGATCTTCTCGGAAACAATGTGATAAATTCCCTGTAGCCCGAGAAAATATCCAAGATTTTACAACAAATTGCCTCATTGCGTATAAAACTCATGAATTAAAAAATCACTGTTCTTGCAAACAGTATATTTATTCTAAAACGGATCAATTTTATTTAAAAGCATGGCTTTAAAGAATGTAAACCAAAATATTGTCTAAATCAAATTCCTTATCTCAACTCCCATGATTCAGATGAATGTAATTGACCGATTTTGTAACTCCCAAGATTGTCAAAATTTAATAAACTTGTATTCTGCAGGGTATTTTGCAATAAATATGTTTAAAAAATCATAAGCTAACTTTGCTTTTATATTTTTAATAGATTATTTTAGCGCCGGTCATTTTAACCGGTGTTGGGTATTCTTGGTAAAAAAATTTGGGGTAATGCTAGCCTTAAAAACTTGAAATTTTATAAATTACCAAGGGCAACATCTAAAAATAATTTTATACACTATAATTACTATCTACAAACAAACAATTTTGTTTCTATTTTTGAACAAATCTTTCTAATCATATTAACACTAGAAAAGAAACAATAGGCCAAAATGACCATTAAGCAGTTTTTGTTTGCTTCATTATTGGTTGAGTAAGAACACTAACATTGGCATACACTTTCAATTGTATTTGTAATCTCAATGAATGTATTATTTGTAAAAATTTATACATAATTTTTGCATCTAACTCACCAATGTAAATTTATTCTCAAGGAGGAAAAGCGGAAATATTTTGGTGAATTTCTTCCTATATAAAACTGAACATTTTTGTTAAAAATTATTCCTGCACAGGAAGTATTTGAAAGTATTAATTATGTGTTTCAATGAAACATTTGTTCCTTGAAGCTTTCAAATTCTTCTCATACCTACTGTTCAGTAGTCACTGTGTATAATATCCACATTGATAATTGATCTAAATTGCATTGAGACTCTTCTTTTTTGAAACTGCGATGACTGTTTTTCATTGATTTCATATGTTGAAATACAGTTATTATTGCATCCATAATGCAAGTTCTTGTAGTTAATGATGCAGACATTTGAAATTTTGTTGGTATCTTTGATTGTAAATTGTTGTTTAAGATCTCAATTATAACTATGTCTTGATAAATGACTTAATGAGTCCTTACTGAAGCTGGACAGGTTTTTAACAAGTTCATTAAATAAATGCTGACATTTTTAATTTATTCATTTTGCAAGGAAATGTGAAATTATTGAAATAGATACTCCAATATTTATTTATATATTCTGCTCTGTTTTTCTGGATTTCAACTTAAATATTGTTTTCTCCTTTTCTAATGGGCAAATGTCTACAACAGGTTTGTGCTTAGATAAAAACATTTAATTTTGGTATTACCTAATGCCAGGGTCGTTCGCAGGATTTTCTCTCGCGGGCATTTCAGTTGTGATCAACTCGAGTGAGGAAAATCACTGAAAAGGAATCTTATCACCTTAGTTTTAAATATTTTTTGAATTTTTTGCAAAAAATTATTCTGATTTAGGCAATCAAAAGCAATGCTGAAAATCTGATGGGGGATATTGTACCATGTCTCACCACTTCGTACGCCAATGACCAATCTCAGTTTATCAAAATCTTGCAGAATTGGTGATAGTTCCCTATTTTTATTGTACACTCCGATATCTCTTGTTTGAAAGTTCTTTTCATTGGTTGGTTGCTGCTTATTAACCAGTTGATTCTCATGGAATGGTTACCAAGTTAAACTTTAAAGATCTTTCAAGTTCTTTCGAATTCTTATAGGAACTTTTACATTTGCCACTATAATAAGAAATATTCAATTTGGTTCTTTAAGTAATTCCATTGGCGCATATAGTGTGTCAGCTTTCTCTTCTGTATTCCATTTATACATTGCATTGTATAATGAAAGTTCAAAATAAATAATTTCAAATTATCAAGCAAATAGATATTTAATGGCGAATCTTTATTCGTTTCATATTATTTGGAAGGGGAAAGTTCCACTAATATACTTTAAAAATCCAAACCAATAATTTCTTATTATATCTCTTAAAATATCTTATGAGAACTTGAAAGAACAAAAAAGCCTAGAGTCCTTTTAAAAGGCAAACTGTTTTCCACATTCACAACGAATTTTCATCAAGCCTGTTAACAGAATTCAAAATCGTGACACACTGACATGTGTATTGGGGAGCATATGCTTGAATGTAATATTTAAAATTTCTATTGAAGCGTATTGCTGTGACGGAAATGGTTAAAACGAATAACTATTTTTGTTTCAAAATTTTGAACTTTGAAAGAGATTAAAATTCCCTCCATACGTAACTTTCATGTAATTATAATGTTTCGAGATCATAGAAGCAACAAGTAAGTTTAAATATTTTGTTGTGCAATATATGGACAAAGACGGGACTCACCTCTATCAGGTGGTGCTTTCTAATTGTTGATATTGCTATTAGTTTTTGAGATGTAAGCATCCAATATATTTTTCAAGAACTATATAAATGTTAAGAAACCTCAAGGGTGTCTAAGGTTAATGTAATTTTCTTAATGTCATGCAAGCTGCTATAATGCTAGCAACATACACTGCTGAAATTTTTCAAATTTCTAAATATATTGGCAATGAAAATTCTATTAGAAATTATATCAAACAACTAGTACTATTGGCTGAAGTTCTTAAGACATGTAAAGTATTGAATTTCAATGAGAAAGAATTTATGAAAACTTTATTGAGAACATTTCACAAGCACAAGGGATTTTACAATTAAAGCACATGCATATGAGCGGATGCTTGTCTGTATTCAATTTTTTCTTATAAAAATTGAAATTATTTTTTCTCGAACATCTTTGAATAACCAAACATACAGCAAGGGATTAAGGATGCTAATAGCAAGATAAAACATTTCAGCATTTCGTAGAAAGTAGATGTCTACTTGTGAATAGTAGTACGCGTATTTCCTAAATGGATTATTAATTTCACATCGTTTAATACTTTAATGTTATTACAAAAGTCTCTCAAGTCCAACAAAAATGACATCAGGACCATTTCATGACTTAATGAAAAATATCATTTTGAAGCTATCCCAAAAATGTCCACCATATTTAATGGACTTTCTCAAAATATGCGCCTATCAATATTTACAGTACTGGCCAAAATTTTGGGAACACTTTCCAAATTTAGAAATTTTTTTATTTTACACTAAAAAACGCAATGTAGAAACAATATAATAACACAATGTAGAAACAATATGATAACACCATGTAGAAAGTAAATTGTTAATTCAGAAAAACTCACTAATATTTTGTATGTCCGCCATTACTCCCTAAACACGCAGCAATGCGATTTGAGATTGACTCGACCAGATTTCTACAATAATCATCAGTAATCTCTGTGCACCATACCACTTAAATTTGCTCCTTCAGATCGTTGAGTGATGTGCATTGGCGCTTCCTCAGACAGTTTTTGATGTGATGCCAGTAATTTTCTATGATGTTGAGGTCTGGGGAGTTTCTCAAGCAGATGAAAGTCGTGTGATGCAATCCACTGTTTCACAACTTTGGCACTGTGGCAAGGAGCACCATCTTGTTGTAGTACAGATGTTCCGCGAAGCTGCATAAACATGGGAACTTTCTCCAGAATTATTTTGAGGTAGGCCTTGGCTGCGACTGTCTTGTTGCGAGGAACAAAATGCAGACCAGCACGCCCCTTTGCAGGTTATAGCACCCCAAATCATCACAGAAGGTGCTGAGCGGACAGTTTGTTGTGTGTAACGTGTGTTGAATCTTTCGTTTCTTGGTCGTCAAACGTGTGGCGGGATGATGTAAACTGGCAAATCTTGGATTCGTCACTAAACATTACTTGATGCCACATCTCAGGGGTGAGTGTTGGTATTGCCTGCAGAAGCACAACCGGTCTCGAATGTTCTTTGAAGACAATCGGCGCTTGGCTGCCGGGTTGGTTGATACATTCTGCACCACCGCACCTAGATTTGCTTTGACTTCAGAAGATGAAGAGAACGGTCAGTCTTAGGGGTTGTCACTTTTGGTCT
>CABFPE010000080.1:1744520-1755782 GCA_900660155.1 Hofstenia miamia
ATATATATATATATATATATGTATATATAGGGTAGAGCGGGGTAAATAGGTCATGGGGTAAAGCGGTCATTGTGTAGTAGTTGAACTAAATTGAATACAGTTGACTTCTACTTAGGTGCATGTGCAAAATGATTCTACCACGCGATTGGTTGATTCATTTGCTCACTGTAGATAAATATAACGCATTTTAATCTTGAGTCTCGACAACTGTACATCTGTTTATTGTTTGTATAAGCACAGTAAATTTATTTGTGAGTTTTTTGCGATTGTATTTTTACCCATCCATCCAACAGCTTCAAGGTAAGTTTTTTACACTATTATATAACAGTCACAGAAGTGCGCCATAAAGCCTTCGTTTTTGCCAGAGCTCTCTATCGAAGAAAACAACTGACGCACCTCCCTAACAAGTGGAAAGACGAACAATTGGCCGGGAAAGAGTGGTGGTGGTCCTTCAAAAATCGCCATTCTGATATTTCATTACGCNTTTGTGAGTGTTTTGCGATTGTATTTTTACCCATCCATCCAACAGCTTCAAGGTAAGTTTTTTACACTATTATATAAATTTTCGAGCCTGTATTAATAAAATAATAAAATTTTTTGTCTATCACAACCCAGTTTATTAATATTTAGATAATTCAACCGCACTTTATAGGCGGGGTAAATAGGTTATATAATATACAATAGGCATTTCTGTGGCAGTATATTAAATTTCATTGGCCTTTAAAGTGCGTTTTAATATTTAGATGCCACGTACATATAGACGAAAAACGACCCAACAGAGTTACAGTCCAGAATTGCTGCGTGAAGCTGTTCTAGCGGTTCAGAATGACGAAATTCGCTTAGCAGATGCGGTTAGAACATTCAAAATTCCTCGTACTACACTTATACGACACATGGAAAAGCCAACTTGTGACAGAGGCCGGGCTACAATTTTGAGCCCAACACAAGAAAAGACATTCAAAGACCGAATTTTGTTTCTTGCTCAGCAGGGTTTCCCGTTAACAGTCACAGAAGTGCGCCATAAAGCCTTCGTTTTTGCCAGAGCTCTCTATCGAAGAAAACAACTGACGCACCTCCCTAACAAGTGGAAAGACGAACAATTGGCCGGGAAAGAGTGGTGGTGGTCCTTCAAAAATCGCCATTCTGATATTTCATTACGCGTAGCGGAAAATATTTCGACATCAAGAGCTGAAGCCTTTAACAAAAAACGTGTTCAATGTTTTTTTGACAATGTTAATCCAATTTTTACGAGTCACAAGTTCAACGAGCACCCCGAACCAGTGTACAACTGCGACGAAACAGGTTTATCGACAGTCCCAAACGCGGGAAAGCCGTATGTGGCCGAAAAGAGGTCTAGAGTAGTGTCCAAAATTCAATCTTCGGAAAGAGGAACATTGACCACTTTAGTGGCTTACGTAAATGTTATAGGGGGTACTCTACCCCCATTTCTCATTTTTAAGGGGGGCAATACCCCGGCTACAGAGAATTACCCACCAAATACGCATATAACATCCTCAAAGTCGGGATACGTTGATTGCGAAATTTTTTTGTCGTTTATTAAGCATTTTGATAAGTACAGAAATCGTGTTCCAGGAATGTCAGTGGCGCTTTTTCTTGATGGACATGTTTCCCATGTATCAACGGAAGTAATTGAATACTGTATGAACGCAAATATTGAGTTATTTTGCATTCCACCACACACTTCTCACAGGTTGCAACCACTCGATACCCATTTTAACAAGCCCCTAAAAAACTGCTGGTCTGTGAAAGTGGATGCCTTCCTTAAGCAACAAAATCGCTTGGTCTTGAATAAATTTTTGTTCCATGAGGTATTCAATCCGGTGTGGACTGAAATGCAATCTAAACGATCACTGATTGTAAAAGCCTTTGAGCATTGTGGAATTTTTCTGTTGAAAAATACTTGCACTGATGAGGAATTCAGCCTTTTTCAAAACTTTGAAGGTCAAACCAGCATCGAAGTAAGAAATGACCCTAATGAACTGTGCCCCTCTGAGGCTGTTTGTGCAAAAGTAATTATGCCGAGCCCCAAGAAGGATAAAAACCCTCGGCATGATGCACCCCACACAGCGCTTCTGACTACTTCGGATTTTTTAGAGAAGAAAAAGCTTCAAGCAGTAAAATGAAGTCAAAAGTACCTACAACGCAAAGACCAAAGGCCAAATCTCCAAAGAACAAGAAGATAAACTCGACAAGTTCAGAAATTTCATTTTCAGCTCCCTGTGCAATTTGCTTTCAATCTCTTGATGCTACTCCCGGTATGGAATGTTTCAAATGCCCCAACTGTCTCCAATGGGTTTGTGAGAATTGTTTTGCAATTGAACAGTGTGCCAACTGCAATTAAACTCAAATTAAGAACTGATTTTCAAGATTCAGTTTTGTTAATTTCTTATATTTGAGTAATTCAATTCATTTGACCCAATATTCATTTTTGTCCGTTTTACCCCATATTTGACCGCTTTACCCCATAGTAGTTGACACTAGATGCGGATATTTTTTTTCTATCTACGGAATTAAATTGAGTATATTTTAACAATTTATTCTAGTATTCATATTGACATAACTATATAAGAAATATAGACTTTCATTTGCTGCTGGATCACAAAATGCATACGATTCGCATTTAATGTATCCGATTTACCCCGCTCTACCCTACTTTAATTTTCATGTGGGAAAAAATGCGAAAAAACTATATACCAGTAGGATGCCTCACTTAAATATATTTGTTTTTTGTACTGCTTTTCGAAATGTAAAAAATATATGTGATTCATTAAACTGATGATTATTAATCTAAATAGCTGAAAATTTAATTAATCACAATAATCTCGTTATATTCTAAGCCAAAATATTAAAACAAAATCTTATGAAATTTTCCAGCGTATTTTGCTTGTATTGAATATCTATAATCAAATGTATATTCCATCATTGGAGAAAAGAAAAGTTAATTTACTCCAGAAGTGGTTAACTTTTTTGTAAGAGGGCCGCCTAAAATTTCTTGAGTACATGCAGGAACAGATTGTCACCCCTTTTGTTGCACACTCTCACAAAGAACTAGACTTTCGTCAGGATTTTTGTGTGCTATCCTGCGGAACTTTGTCCAAAATGTTGTCAGGATTTTTGTGCGCTAAGCTGCAGATTTTGGTTTAAACAAAAATCTGGACAAAAGTTTGGACAAAAATCGTTAGTGTAACATCCCCATTAGACAAACAGAAATGCATAGACTTGTGATTATAGGCTGCAATTCGTCATAGTTGGATAAAAAATTTTTCCTCAAGTGTTCCTTTTTCAAAATCTGTGAAATACGTTGTAACGCATGTACAAACTCACGATTGTGAACATGGAATTATGCCAGTTACATACATTTTATCAACTATTATTATTCTCAAAACTTGCATTTCATTTTCAGTTTTTTATTTCAAGATAATTGTTGTGCTAATACGATCAATAATGAAAGTGCAATCATGACCTAATGCAATTTTTTTTAAAAAAATATGTATACAATCATTGCAAAAATTGTGAAGATGAGTGTTGCAATACTTATGAGCAGGACTGTATGTATTTCTGCTATAATTCTTGTATATTACAAAAATTTGTAATATAAAGACGAATAAAAAGCCTTCTTACAGCAACTGCGGGTATGGCCTAATAATGTATCAGTCCGAAATTTGCTAACAGAGAAGATGAAAGTATGTTTATAAAAAATATATTTGATGCAAAACTTGCTGTTGAATTGTTCAGTTTCAATGATTAAGCTGATGATTTTCAGCCTTAGTATCACCCATTCTGCCCAAATTCCTAAATCATGGTCTGCAATCCCATGTGGAAAATTGGGAGTACTTAAACTTAAGCATATTTGTGATTAAGTGTACCTCCCTGTTGTTGTAAAATTTGTGATGAAAATTGACCTTATGCTTGAAGTACATGAAAATGTAAACTTTTTTCTTTGTAAATCCGATTTTTACCATTCTTTTCCTAGTGTTAAACTAATAGCATGGTCTAAGGCCCACCCTCAGTGAATCTATCTTGGAAAGACATAGAATTACTTCCATGTTGCACACTTGAACCACAGAAAACTTGGAAAGTCTTGATTTACCAAGAAAATTGTAAAAACATTCAAGTTCCTTATGTGGAAATAGCAAGAAATTTCATGTATTCAAAACAAACAAAGCCTTGTATGATCCCATAACCTACTGAAAACAGGTGATGTGATGATTACCACATAAGGAAATATTAAACTTTAAAATGTAAATAATGTCACTTATAAAATCTTCACTTATAAATACAACTAATAATTATCTATTAGTTCTAATCAAGAAATGTATGACAGAGAGATAAAATTGTACTACTTTTGAACATTTTTAGCTAATTGCTGGGAAATTGTATATTACTACAAGACCCGAAAATATAACCCGAAATCAGAAATATAAATTCGAAGGGACAGCATTATGAAATTCGTACAAGACTCACATTCTAAGAAGTATATAACTAATGATGAAGATAATTGTGACATCATTTATTAAAATTGTTATAAGAATAATTTATGCAAAATTTCAACATTGAGTTAGTATTGCCTGGAAACTAGTAAAACTCCATTTTGCATTATACTTTTTATGTTGCTTTTAAAAATTATTATTAAATCTAATCAAAGTAAAAATATTGAACTTAAATTTTTTATATAGACAAAATCTTTAGCACATTGTCATACT
Source organism: Hofstenia miamia (assembly GCA_900660155.1). Classification (NCBI taxonomy): domain Eukaryota; kingdom Metazoa; phylum Xenacoelomorpha; order Acoela; family Hofsteniidae; genus Hofstenia; species Hofstenia miamia. The sequence continues at coordinate 1,749,245 of CABFPE010000080.1, forward strand.
ACATATGCTAGGATATATTCCTCAGTATTCAGTGTATTCGATTTATACAAACTTAGTTTGTGATTATTAAATGTCAATTTTGTTTTGAGTTACCGTTTGATATTTTTGGTTTGCTTCAGAAGCACTGCAATTTTGTATATACTGTGCAATACAGTTTTGTATGATTTTTGTTAGTATATATATTTGAATTTCAAGTAATGGACTAAAGTAATATTGTATGTAACGCAGGCTTGTCCATGTGGCCAAAGTTTGATCTTCCATCCCTAGAAATTTGCTTTATTTTCAAAATAGAACATTTAATTTCTGTGGGAACTAACATTTTCAATGTAGTTTATCCAAGTCTACCCACATGTAAGACATGCAATTCCCACGGCAATACTTCCAATAAGTGACTTGCTAGGGGAATTAAATTTTTTAAATAGTTTTTTTCAATTTTCAAAATCACTGGATAGGCGGAAACAACTAGCCTTTCCCCGTTTTGTTTTCTTTAAGTTAGCCATAAAATATATTTTCTCACGCAGCATGCGCAAAGTGAGAAATCGTCGGGCCTGGAAGGAAGCAATTCACTATACATTGCATTAAATTTCGTAATTTCCTTTCTTCGTAATATAATTTTAATATTTGTCCCATCCTAAACTTTTTTCTATGCATAATCAATTTTTTGCATAGTCTCTTCATCCTCAATTGTTGCATTATTGTCATTCATAACATGTTTATAGGATTTTTGTTCGATTCGTTCATTCAAATTACATTTTTTTGATCCCTCAACGAATTAATTTATGCCTTTCGATAATAATCAAAATCACCTTTTTCAGTATTTAACTTATTTCTAGAACCGAACAGTGCTGTATGTGCATGGGAAGATAAGCGGAAAAAGCAAAACAATACTAGCAAGCAGGTTGTCATTTCGCAATATACCATGTTTTCGTATATGACACACAGTAAATAGTAATTGCTCTTTGTGCAATTATATAACTTTCTCAGTGAGTTAGGATAAATATAATATAAATAGCACTGATTTAAATTTGAATATAACAATTAGTATAATTGACATATATTTCGTTTACCACTGTGCATTTAGTTATCGCAAATTGCAATTGTTCGTAAAATTATATTGTTATATGTTATTTCGAGTATTGAGGGATCCCTAATATTTATTTATGAAAAAACCTTGCGAAAATTTCCCTAACACTTTTCAAAATTAACCTTCAAAAAGTAGAAAACTGTACAATGAAGTTGTAAAAATATATGGATCATATAGATGGACGCGGGTGTAATTATTTATAACCGCATGTCTGTTAGAGAAATTCACCGCATCCGCAACACACCCACTGTCGATTAAGCCAAAAAATGTCATGTCAATCACCGAATTGACCGACCAGTATTAGCTATTGGAGGTCAACTACCGGCCCGACGAAACTGGAACCGTACCATGATTAAATTAAAAAAATCAAGCTCGAGTTGAGCACGGCACGAAAATCTATACATGTTCCAATGAATGAAGAAAGCATTTTAGATTAGATCCTATGAATGTTTTTGGCCATAAATGTTTTCAATACTTTAACAAATTGTCCGAGAAACAAAACTTTCGATGATTTTAATGTGCAAATTAATTGATTTAGAAAATCAAAATTACAAATATGTTTGATACGTATATTATTGTCGGCGCGGGCACGAAATTTTTTGTAAAATGAGCACTGACACGGCATGAGCACGGCACGGTTCCATCTCTGTGCTAAAATATGTAACACGTATCCGCTTCAAGCCGTGCTTATTGAAGTTCCCGCATCAAGCGTTTGCTTTAACTAACAAAGCATATAGTTTGAACTTTAATAAATGAACATATATTAAACAGTAGGTTGGAATTGAGTGATAGACTGAGACCAATGTCACCTTCTACTGAATCACTTGTTCCATTCAGTCATTTTGCGTTAACTGGTTCATAGTCATACGGTCTTAAAAATTTACCATTGACATATTCCCATCTTGAGCCAGTATTAAGCCACCATTTGTTTGTACTGTTTATTGGCAGTAAGTAAAAATATAATATAATTATACAGTATATTGATTTTCAACTAAATCTTTGTAATTGCTAAAGTTCAAAGTTCAGAGAGGAATTTGTGTCCGAATTTCTTAAAATACTAATATTAATAATCATTTATATGCAACTGATAGGCTTCCATCCTTAATATGTTTCTGAAAAAACATATACAAATATAAGTCAATGAACTCTCACAATTAGAGCGTTTTCGTAATGAGTTATGGTGGCTTTGATTTCAAACAGAAATGGAGGTAAAATGAAGTCATTTAATTTCAAAATAATTTTTCAACTACACTACTAAATTCATCCACTAGATGGCTAAAAAATCTTAAATTCAATTTCGTGTAATGCTTTCTATTAATGTTGCTTAATTATAAAGATTTCGGAGTATAATTAATATTGTATTAGTTTAGTATTACAAATGTAACAAATTAAAAATGCCCACCCGGGACCGCAATCAGCGTGGCATTTGAATTCAGTACCGCACTGCACCCGCGTGGTGCGGGTAAAACCGCAACCTCGCACCCGCGTCCATCTTTGAAATGGATAGATGAGGATCAAATGCAAATCTTTTGCCTTGTTCTCAATTTCTAGAAATCGTCAATCTAACATTTAATGTGTAAGCGTAAGAAGGCATGAGACTGTCTTCTATACAAATATACACGAAGTAAAATATCATACAATTTTTATTCAAATATTTATTTTGAATTTAAAGTGAAGATAAGTAAATAACCATTTTTCTTGTTTTCACAATATTTACTGCTCATAGTGAGATAACAATTTTGGTTTAATTTAACCCAATTAATGTATTCTGATTTTATACCCACCCTATAGTCCCAATACATCTAAAGCAACCGAGAAAGAAAAACCACAAAATCTCCAGAAATTTAGCCATCTCATATTGAATATTGTGGATATGCCCATAGTTTTATCTTTCTTATGGTATTTACTTCCTATAGACAAACATTAATATTATATATTTGTATATCTGTATGATCAGTAATCATTTAATATTTGTTTCAAAGGAAATTCCCTAAAATATATTTCGAATGTCATACAAATATAGAGTTTACTAGTTTAATAGGGAGTCTAATAATTCCAAATGAAGTTTGATAGATATAGAATATATTCGTTTAAGTAAAAAGACAATCCACGTTGGCTATAATTGGTATCATATAACAATAAGAAACAAATTCTACACTTAGTAAATATAAATGTTATTGAAAAGATAAAATGAAGGATTGTGTTTATTTCTTTCTAATGAACATTGCAAAAATTCTTCGTCGAATATTCTTGAATAACCAAATGTACAGCAAAGGATTAATGATGCTAATAGAGAGGTAAAACACTTCAGCAGTACGTAGAAAATATATATCAACTTGTGAAAAGCGGTATGCATATTTCCTAAACAAATAACTTTGTATTCACAAAAATGGATAAATCTCATATTTGTAGATAAGAGAGAAATTCAAGTACTTAGTTCCTTAAATAAATATTTTTTGATTTTTTTGTCAGATATTAATTAATTAAATGTTGTAATACTAAGTAAAAGAATTTTTTCAAGTTTCACATACAAGTTGTTTTAATTGAGTAATAAATATTCAAAAAGGTTTTTTGAATCAATTTGACTAATTCAACTGTTCTGGAGCCAGACAAATGATTTTTTAAAGCATTTAAGTCAATTACATTTTTATTTCAAAACTAAAAAAATACAAAAAGCAAAATTTTACCGCTTTCTTTTAAAGTGCGTTTATCTCAAAACATTTTTCAAAATATTACAACTTGATAAGGAAAAAAAAATTACCAATCATTATTTGCACTAAAATCTCCAATAATGTTGTTTGTATACGTTATGCAGTACTTGCAGTGTTCTTCTGCTGAATGAATTTCTGCAAGCGATTCTACTTTAAGAATGTACAGCATTGCCTGATATATGTTCAACAATTTTTGAAATAAGAAGGGAATGCTTAGAAGTAAATATACAATGCTTCCCGCCAAGGAAACCTTGGTGATGTGACGTTGGAGTGATACAAGATTCTTACTAATACGCTGTTTTGAATTACAAAATATGTAAATGTATATCATACACTGAATACCAACAGGTAGGAATATAGTAAATAGAATATCAATTAAGGAGTTCTCTACCACAGCATCTGTTTTCATAACAAAGGGGAAGCCTGAAACTTTAAGATCTTCCTCATAGACTAGCATTCGAAATAGGCCGAAATTGCAGTGTAAACCCAAGTCAAATATCACCCATCGTACGTTGAAGTTGACATAGTTCCAGGTGGATGTTATTGCAAAAACACAGCTAGCGATGAGAACCAAAATTATCAATGAAATCAGAGCAATAAGTCTGTTTTTTAGAGAAAGAATTATATTTGCAGATGAATGAAATTTTATTATTACTAGACGCTCTACAGCAAGAAAAACAAGAAGAGAAGGAGAGAGAAACTGATTTATACCTCTGAAAAAATTGATAATTCTACATAAAAAAAAATATGAAGGATTGTCAAATTTAAGACCATGTGTTGTATAGATCAATGGTGATCCAAATATTAAGTAGGGAAATGCCAATTCTACAAACAAAAGTGACATTCTAAACAGAAGGTTAATAAGGTCAACTGCTGAATTAATGAAAAGGAATAAGAAATTGAAATTATTTTTTTCTTACAATGTTATTTAGAAAAAGAACACAGTAGAAGAAATTCAAAGGTACTCCCACCAACCAGCCAGTAATGCATATAATGATGTTAGTAATACGTATTGTCCAGAATGTTCTAAATGTTAAAGATTGATACGTGAAATAGGTATGCTCATATTGCTTTTTCCAATCAGGGTTCCTGCAAGGTGTTCTCAAACGTGTGAGGGATCTCCAAACATATTTCTCGTAAAACACAGGATCTGTCTAAACAATTATCGGTAAATTTATTACTTTGTAATATATATATAAACATTTAAAAAGTGATGATTTGTGTTGGTATTTAACTAAAATATATTAGTTGCTTTGAATACAACAATATTATTATTAAAAAAACCTCCAAATAAGCTTGAGCTTCAAAATTAAATTTTTGGTTGAGAATGCAAGGTTGTGGGAAGTTTTGACATCCAGCATATTCATTTTCATCCATTGCACCAATACAGTCCATTAGATTATCACATATTTTATCAGTTGTAATACAACTGCTGTCACATTTAAACATTTTATTTTCATTGCAGCAGGAAGCTTCATCACTATCATCAAGAATATTAAACATTGTGCAGTCAACGTTTCCATCACAAACCTTCGACTTTACAATACAGAGTCCACTGTATCTAAAATAATCTCATACTTGGAAAAACTTTGGGAGTGTATGGAATAAAAAATGTTGAAAATTTCAAAACATGTCAATTGATAATGAACTAAGATATTAAATTTAATTAAAGTCTATTAGAAAGTTGCTTAGGAAATCTTTACCGATGTATGATTTTCTTCAACAAAAGTATATTAAATGTATTACATTATGTAGTAACCTGTCCACTTAGCACACAATATATAATGCTTGTGAGTATGCATATACTGGGGATCATGTGGGGTAATTTGATAGATTAAGGGGCATAGTTTATGGCTGCATATTAAAGGGTAGGATTCTCTCTCACTCTGATATAAAATTAAACACATTTTTTAAATAAAATTTTAATTAACATATTTCATAGATATTTAAGTTCAGTTTCCAAGCTTTCCAATATTTAAATGGTGTTTTAGCCAGCCTTGCATAAAATTTCAATCTTTTGATATGATCCTAAGTAAAAACTGAAAATTTTTTAATAATATATTGAGCTTATGTTTCCGATATTATTCTGTCAAGTTTTTTGCTCCGCTACTGCTCAAAGCTACTTTTTACTAGCAAATATATTTGTAATAACTCTAGTATCTAGCTATCTGCCCAGCAATAATCTAAGATGCAATAATTTAATAATACTTTGTTCAGTTTGCAGACAAGGCAATCTCTACAATATTATTCCAAATACATCATACTCAATTAGAATAACATTAATTTATTCCCAAATTGTATTTATCATTACTGCGGGATAACACTATAAAACTAAACTACATAAAAAAGCGGATGCAGAGGGGGGGGGCGAATACCCCTCTAAAATAAGAAAAATTAATGAAAATCGAACAATAAAAATCACAAAATACAATTCCTTAGTGCCGTAAAATGGAGTGAACAGGAACAGATTTTTAAGTTTTTTCAAAGATCTAGTATTTTTAAAATGAATTCTTTGAACTTTTACAATATAATCTGTCCTATAGATCCAGAGATTAAATTTCAATAAAAATAAGAATATTTAGATTTCAGAAATAAATTTTAAATTTTAAAAGTGGGTGCAGGTTAATAGGAGTGCATGTGATTTTTATATATATATATATATATATATATATATATATATTTTGAAATATATGAATTTTTCACTAATTACGTTAAGTCTAACTTTGATGTTAACAATATATTT
>CABFPE010000080.1:1755904-1787418 GCA_900660155.1 Hofstenia miamia
ATGTATATATATATATATATATATATATATATATGCATTTTCCCACTCTCAATCGAGTGAAAAGATGCAGTGAAAGTGTTCTCAAAAGTTGCAAAGGTGTACAATAAATCTATAATGACAGTTAACTTTAAGTATGTGCAATATAAAATATAGAAATCTAATGAGCACTGAAATAACTGATATCTTCCTGTTCAGAAACTTAAAATGATGCAGTATCTTTACTGACTGTCTGTAGAAACACTGAAATGAAGTATGATATTCATTATCATTATTATTGTAAATCTTCCAGGATTAACAAGTTAAATTTTTGATTTTTTTCCAGAAATAATTCTTGTTTTTCATGATCGTCATAACCAAAAATTGATTTAATTCCCTTTAATCTCTTCTTCATTTGTATCTTTCTGCTTAAGCATTCTCTCAGTGATATTCCTATTGACTCCACGAAAATATATATTTCGTTTTTCTTAATTCACAAACTCATATATTTTTTATAATAAATATTATATAATTTTCTTAAAATACCATTTAAAGACATGTATGTATTTACTTTTTGTTAAGGTTCCTTTCTTTTCTCTGGATATTTTAACTTTAACCATAAAATTTTAAATTATTTTACTTTTAAAAAATACTAATGAAATTTAATGAGCATAGCTGCGGCTACCTTGTTGCACCAAAAACCTATATTGAATATAACAATGTAAAACATTAAGCATACATGATTAAATGAAATTTCCCCTTTGTCACCATTTCTATTCACCACACTGTTCGTATTTCACTTATTTGACGATACTCAATAGGGTTGGTGAATTTTTTGTATTCAAATTAAGCACCATGCAAATATTTCAAAAATCCAAAAACAAATTTGTGTGACATATCCAAACTTAGCACAATTTTTTAATAAATTTAGAATTTATTGATTGCAGCAAGAACTTTACATTTTTGAATTATGTAATTTTCCTGAATTTTATCAACATTTTCAACAATATTGATTGAATTTCCCGACTAAGGACACATTCATACCAATAAGTGAAATTTTTTAATTTACTTATGCTCATGCCATTGGTCTATTTTGCAGCGCATAATGCAAAAATCTCCTAAAAGCAAAACATGTTATTATTAAGCATAATTTGATTTGAAAAAAAATTTGCTGAGTTTTGAAAAAATGGAAAAATTCTATGCTTCAATTTTTGTACTCTGTAGATGGTAGTAAAGTCTAGCATTGATGAATTTTAAAAATGGAAAATTCAATAGTTTGTGCCCTTCCTTATGTCCAATTCTGCACTTAGCATTTTATTCTACATTGAGCCCCCCTATAAAAATTTTTTCTGTATCCGCCCCTCACTACATGTAGTGGTTAGCTGTGAAATGTTTATCAATACCGTTGTCCACTAATATTTCTTACCCAAAGTGCACACTTGCATCTTTACATATTGTAAGAACTATATTGTAGTATGTCGATTTGCAACGAAAATTTAGTGCTCTTAAAAGTAAACAAAGTCAAAATAATTGTTTTTGTCTAAAACATCAAAATATGCTTAGACCTGTAAAACGGAAATTGTGCAACTACTGAGTATGGTACAAAGGTAAAAAATCATAATATATATTTGGGGCCAAAATGTCATTTTTAGGCCAAAATATGGTTGACATCGCATATTTAATTCGTAAATTTCTTTACTTTTGCGAAACTCCTTATTAAGTTGGAATTCAAGATAAACTGGATGTTTTAATGTCATTCTTGAATAAAATTTTTGGCAGCTTCAAAAACGCTTAGCGCAGGATCGTTGTTTTTTTGTTGAAAATATTCAACATATTCTGTCATTTAGAAGCAGATCTTTATAGCACTTATTAAGTAATGCATACTCAGCTTACAATCGCTTTGATTTTATCATTAGGTCAAAATGAGGTCAATTTTTTTTAGTTTTTTGGTCCATTTTTTGAGACAAAATCCTAAATCAATGCTATTTTGACGTTGTTGAATGCTATCTATCGTCAGAATAAAGAAAAGTATTAATTGGATGTAAGTAAGGTATAAAAGATAAATTTAACGATAGTAACGTAATTCAAGCTCCATTACTTTCTTGAAACATAAAATCTAAATATTACAAAAATATCTGTAATTGAAAGTTTCAACTTAAAAAGAATTTTTTTCCTTACTTTTTTGTTTTTTTCTATATTTTCGACTCAAAAGTTAATTTTGTGTTTTCAATTTTTTAAGTTGCATTTAGTTTGTATTAGGAATAGTATAAAATCAAATTTTGAAGTTAATTTAATCATTGTAGTCGGACATACAATTTTGACTGATTTAAGGTTTTATCAATTGCTTTATCGACAATTGTGACCAAGAGAAGCAGCAGGTTGTAATTGAAAAGCTCTGCCTTTTGCAAAATGATCAAATTCAAGCCAAACCTTCCATAAATTTAAGTAATAGTATATTCGTTATTTCAGTCTATAATTTTTATTAGAACTATTGCTAGAGTAGTATAGTTCAATTGTTCAACTAGAGAAGATAAACACTACTGTCAAACAATTATTTCAATAAAAAATATAGCATTTAAAATTATTTAAAAAATGATCAATTATTAGTTTAAAATTTTGAACTTCGAAATAGGAAATTTAATAAATGGAATGCCTAAATATTTAATGTTAGGAATTGCATAAAATTCTTTCTTTATTGCGGTCCACAGCTCGTCTTCAGTGTGAAGATTACGCTGTCCAATTCGATATTTGACCTCTTTCCACATATTTTCGATAATGTTAGGGTCTGGAGATTGGCCAAGCCAGTCAGCAAAGATAGCAACCCCATTATTGTTGAAGAAGTTTTTCATTTCTTTTGAGGTATGACAAGGACCACCCTACTGCTGATATATTGAATCACTTGTAAGGAATGGCAAGAGTTCCTTTTCTAGAATCCGAGCATATTGAGAGCTTCGGATAGTACAGTGATGTGAACAATCTGCGAAAGCTACACTTCCATATTGCACCCCATGCCATTACAGACTTCCCACCGTACTTCATGGACTCCGAGTAAGTTGAGGCAAGAATCTGAACTTCTGCCTAGTTGGTCTCTCAAATCTTGGCTCATCTGAAAATATAATATTAGACCAATGTTCAGATGAATTGTCTGTCATCAATTTGGCCCACCTTAGCCGGCGTAATCTGAGTGCCACGAAAGTCCCAATTGAGTACTTCTTCAGGATGTTTTGCACAGTTCTTGCAGTCATGTGGTGACCATCAACCCATTCCTTGCGAAGTTCCTCTTAAGTCTTTAAAAGGCACACAGGAGCTTATTGGCAGATTTTGGAGGTCTTCTTTAATCTTCCGGACATTGGCTCTACAAATCGGGCTATATTACGCTGACTCATCCCCTCCAAATATAAGGAGATAGTCAACTCGCGGATGGCAAGAGGTACGTAACCAGGCATCATATATGGTGAAGAAAGATTGTTATTAGACATTTTAAATATATATAGACTGAAAACAGCTCAACCAATGAAATTTTTTTACAGATTTTTTGATTTGATCTGAAGTGGCCGAATACATTTTTCCAAGAAAAGATTAGCTAGCCACAAACATCGTAGCATTTCCCCTTGAGATTTAAAGTAAACAGTGATAATTATGTCTCAACATTGATGAATTCCTCTTTCTGCAACACTGAATCTAATTTAATAATACCGATGACATTCTTGGCGTCCATATCTTAGAAATATTTATGACAAATCATGCGTAGCCGAATTCTTTTTTCTAGTAGTGTATATATCTATATATATATATATATTGTGAAAACTTTCCTATTTTATTAAATTTGCAGTGAAATGTGATGAATTATATAGCAATGCTAAAAATTATTATTGCAAGTTACAAAATGTAACTAGCGGTCTTTTCTTTCACAGCCTTAATGCGGAACGATCCTCACTCCTGTGCATTCCCTGTTAATAAGAGTTGAATTTGGAGATGGACATGCGGTGGGCTGGCGTTGGACTGAGCTATTAAAACAGTTGAGGTGAATGCTATATAAGTTCTTAAACAACGTTTTGAAATTGTACATATTAGTATTATTATGTACTTTTGAAACACTCAATTTGGAATTTTCAATTTGAGTGTGCAGCTTTTATTAGAATTGTAGGAAAGAAATTTCTCAAGATCCCCCACCACAAAAGCAAGAAAATGTTTTTTATTAAAACTAGAAAGAGTCACAGAGTAACAACCACCGAGCACATAAGTGTGTTAGACAGCCTTAATAATTCACTGTTAGTAATTTATAACATTTATATTCATTATGCTGGTTCCGCTTGTTAGGTTGAAACGAAATTAGAAAAAAACGATACTAAAGACTAGATATAAAAAATAGTAAACCTCAAAATTAATAGTTGCGCTTAATTAATATCAACTTTTCTGTTTTGTTTAGCATGTAAAAAAACCCCGACTATTCAATTCCCCCAATAATTTTTTTTCAGTTGTTGTAAATTCTTGAAAATAATGACTTTATCAACTGCTTTACGTGTAGGAATATATAATGCAAGGGTGAATATATATATATATGTATATATATATATATATATATATATATATTGGAGGTGCGCACCTTTATATATAATATAATATAAATAGATTTACATGTCCATATAAAATAAATTAACATGTTTACAAAATACTCACTTAATATATATATATATATATATATATATTACCTTAAAAAATTGCATAATGGCGTTAAACAAAATGTATTCTATTTTTGCCATACTGGCGTAACTATTTCGCTTAAAAAAAGAATCAATTATTTTGTAGATTTAGATATTTTAAGTAGTAGTAGAAACATCAAAATTTTCACAAAAAGGTTTTTTGCCTCTTGTCATTAATTTGTTATACACCATGCCATTAGGCAACTAAAAGATTTAATTTAACGTGACTTTATTAATACCTACTTGCAAGCGAATCCTTTGCAATTCAGACATTCTTCATCACAACTTCTCGTGTTTTGACATTCTGAAAACGATTTGATCAAACAGTTGCGTTTATCAAAAACATTTACGTTACAAGGAGTTTGAAATGGTGCACATGGACATTCGTTCGGTGATTTATAGCAAACTGTTTCTGAACAATTAATACTTGAACAGAAATGACAATTGAATTCATCATTTGCACTCGGACAGTCTCTTTCCCCATCACAGAATCTGTAAGTTGCAAGGCATAGTGCTGAATGCAGGGAGCACTTTGATTTTCCATTACCACATTGAAATTGATTACTTTCATCCTCTCCGAAAATACAATCACGGAAGCCATTGTTCACTTCTTCAACTGAAATGCAAGTCTTGTTTTGACATTGAAATTCAGTGCCGCATTTGTCACAGTAGAAGCCAAAATCATTAAAGCAAGCTAATATTGCATCAACGTATAAAACAAGTATTAGTGCCAGCAACATTCTCAGGAATGGAATATATTCTTAAATTGAAAGCCTTCTTATTCCGCATGCTATTGGTGAAGAAGGATTAACGTCTAAACCACAAATTTACTTGAAAACATTTAATGTGAAACAAGGTTATCGTTACAAGTTCATTAATATTGAAATTAAGGAATTTGTTTTTCTACATTTGCAAAATGCTTATATATCAAATAACTAAGTGAGGCAATAAATATATTACTTTCAAAATCTACTAAGATCAGATGGTTGCAATTGGTGAAAGCAGAGGCAGGTCAAGCGAAATTTGCAGGCCCATTAGCTGCTTTTGAAAAATCGCAAACCCATTGGTTCATTATTAAAAATCGGCAATCTATCCATCCTATGCTCTCTTTTATTAACCGTAAATTCACCAGGAATTTTTCAAAATATGTGATGGTTACCCTCAATTTTTTTCAAAATCACTAACGAATGAAGATATTTATAATTTGAAAACACCACAAAATAGAAAAATGTCTCCTTTTTCTATTTCAACCTTGTTTAGCGATCGGGTGAGAGAAGCTCTGACTTTGAGAACAGTGCGCCTGAACAGAGCTCACACAGTTTTTCTATAGAAAACAAAATATTTGAGAGTAGCTGTTATTGCCAGCGTTGGTGTTTTAAACACTTTTGACGCAATGAAACAAAAAACGTGTTTTAAATGAAAAAAACATGTTTTTATGCTTTTTGTTTTCTGAGTGAAAACAAACTGAATTTGACCAATGTTTAATTGATATGTGCAGTTACAAATTCGGAATTGCAAAAAACAAGTTGCAAGTTTCAACTACTGGTTTAGTTGCTGGTGTAAAAACGCCAGTTTGCCAGCTTTTGCAACTCCAAGACGCGTACGGCGACAGCCCTACGTTGAAACTAATCCTAAGAAGTGACTCTCCAGTCCAGGCGAAGAAGCCACAGCCGAAAAAAGGAAAATTGCCACCTTAATAAGAGACTCGCTGAAGCCCAAACGTTTTCTGGGTTTCCACCATGATATTGGGCCAACCTTAAGGTACAATTTCTCGAACAACGATGCAAAACATAGAGGCTCTTTGGCCAGAAATTTACCTGTATCTGGTATTAAATCATCACCTAGACTTTGTATATAGGGATTGGCTTCAGCTGTTTCAAGAGAAGATAAATCATTTTTACAAAGTCCGTGGTCAAGCAGATCCGTGGCGAGCTGAACATCTGAAGATGCCATTTTTCGTCACTGACTCAGTTGTTGGATGAAGTGATCAGGCGCGGAATTGACAACTGTTTCCCAAATATGGATGTTTGAGACAGGGTGCAATCATTTGATTGAAATCGATTAAGAGAGACAGAAAGAGGTTTCAGGGACTCCAGAGCTTCTGTAGCAAAACGCTTCATCTGAATTTGTTCCATGTAACGATATGCCACATCTGTACGTTTGAGTTTCGAGTTTATAATCTCCCCCATTATATTCCAGTGTTTTACAAAATATTCTAATACATCAACATACGAATTCCACTGAGTCTCGTAGTGGATGTGGAACATGGTGCTCTCTGAGAGCAGCTGACCCTATATGAGTATTGTTCAACCACTTTAATACTTTGTTGACCTTTAATAAAACACCTTTTGTTTTACGCGAGAAAATGAAATCCTTAGCAATCACATTCACTATATGGGCTTGAAATCCATATGCGTGCATAATTGGAATGCCCAATTATCTCTTTAACAGTTCCCTCATGTGAGACATAATGACTGCATTGTCCGATACAACACATTGGATATCAATATCTCATTCGTCTCTTAGAACTCTTGAACTCAGCATTTACCAATTCAAGAAGATACTCGGATATATGTGGCTTCCCTGTAGATTCTATGGTGTTTAGTAGATAGCTTTGGCCGCTCAAATACATAGACATACCCAAAATTGGCTGGTTGTCCTTTGTAGACCACCCATCGGTGGCTAAAGTTTCGCATAAACCTTTTTTTGGTTTTTTGTCAACAAATTTTGCCTTCTCTTGCTCATAAATGGGATCGTCCTGTTTAGAAATATCATGTCGATCAGGGACAGTTGTACGGGCCTCAGTTGTTGGATCAAAGCTTTAAACTGCTTGTTTCCCCCAGTAAACATAGAACTGTCGTAACGACGTCGCTAAATGACACGATAACGACACTAAAACGACATTACATTAAATTAAAATTATTCCTATTTTTAAATATTTTTTGCTAGACGGAATTATACACCGCCACTAATCCGTACTATAAACGCCACTCAAACAACTCAACGCCTATTAAACGCCAATACACTACAAAAACGACGTCGTTACAACAATTCTTTGTTTACAGAGCAACCAGATAAAACGCGCTGTTCGTAGCAATAATACTTCTAAACAGAAGCTACATTTAGATTTGAAATTAAATTTTTTAATATTTTTAATAAAATACATATATAAAATACATGTACATATTGTAGGAAATCTTTTTGTTTTACACTCACCTTGCGATCTGTAAGTTGATTTCATTTTGTTTGGTTCGACTTGTAGCAATCACTGACATTGTTGGTTGTTTTAATTTTTTGCTATCACTACCCAGAATCGGTGGACACCGTATCAAGACTGGCGTTTCTGACAACTCTCAGTATGTTGTTTCATTCGGACAACCATTTCGATGTTGCAAAGTTTGCGTTTAGCACGGGTGACACAATTAACAACAACTTCCGTAAAGGCCAGGCATTGCACAATATGAAAGCAATAGCAATTTAAATAACGGCTACAATTTGCGAGCAATTCAAACAATAGACATGTATTAAGTAAAGAAACCAAACAGAATAAAGCTATAGTAAGTCGGGTTTATTTACTTAGCAAACAATTGAGCGAGAAGCAAATTGTAAGTCTGGCAAGCAAGCAAATTCTGTTGTTTGAATGTTTTTTATAATTTGTTTTAAACATGTTTTTACCGCTATGTTTAAAACATACCAACCCTGGTTGTTTCCATTGGCATTAGACAGATTCATTATCTGAACATTAGGTATGATAACAATTTGAATGTTTTAAACAAAATCTGACTTCAAATTGAAAGAAATAAATGATAATATATATATATATATATATATATATATACATATATATATATACATATATATATATATATATATGTATAGAAAATACAGTTCTGGCATATATAAGAATCTAAGCATGTTAAATATTTAAAGTCTTTTAGACTTTATGACGTCCCTTCAGCTACTTTATTACAGTATTAATTAATTGCTTTGCAGTTAATGTATTTAAGTGTTCTTCTTCAACAGTAAGCCAGGTGCTTGCACTTTTGAAAAATGTAGATATATTTGGAAAATTTATCTTAAGTTAACCAATCATAAACTTTAGAGCTTGATGTAGTTTTCCTAGGTTTTTATTAAAATATTTTAATATTCTATAATGCTCTTTAGATAAACAATAATTTTCGCAATGTAAGTATAAATTTAGAAAATGCAAGAAGAACTCTTAGGAAGGATTAATAACTTAGGTGATAGTGAGCATGTTTCTACCTATTACCATAAACCTACTTTAGTGTGACTTGGTCACAATTGAAATTAATCTAGATATTTCTAATATTTTTAGTGTTAGTTTATTATTTACAACCACTGTTGTTTTAAACCATTTTAATTGGTGGGGATGCGTTAGTGTGGTCACTAGTGTGTGCTTGATAAAATGTGGAATTCAATGTGGTAACCAAACACAGGTGTTACTTACAATTGCTTATAAACACAATACCCTATGAAAAGGATTAATGGAATTTATACCTGTATAACATTAAGATCTTTCTTTATATCTTTTTAACACTATGTTATGATAATGAGATAGAGATACAATAATAGCTCAAAAATCTTTTCAACAGTTATTACTAATTATTTCTGGGGATTCATGTGCCTTCGGATAAGGACAGGTATATATATAAAACTTGAACTTTCATCTGGTTTGGACAAAAACACATAAACACTAAATGGCAACTGCATCTTATTTGCTGCTTATATGTGAGTTGAGACCTAAGAACAAAAACTTGAATTATTGCATTGAAGGCTTAATAACTATAATAACACATTAGGTAGCACCCTCTTAAGATCACCTAAGTTAAGTTGAAATTGGCTATCTAATTTGGAGCTTTGGCAGATGCCAAGTAAACTGGTAAGATATATTCATTTTCTTCTTGCTATATAAAAAAGAAAACAATGTGGAATTAATGAAAAGTCTTCTACTTTTTCTTTTTGGAGCCTAAACAGAATGTTATTTAAATATCAATAATGGTTAATTATAAACAGTAACTTATTGATCATTCTTTCTTTTTTGTGTCATTGGAACAATCAGGACAATTACTATTATTAGTGCAACATTCTACAGCTAAAAATTTTATCTATGTAATGTCACCTCTGACCACACTTTCATTCGACATAGTGAGTTGACATGATTCTGAACTGATTAGAGATGGGATGGATTCCCCTTACTTCACAAGAGTTAGGGTAGTCTTTAGTCTTGATAGATTTTTGCTTTTTCTTCTTGTTGCAAATTATATAATTGCTTTGATCTGTTGTTGGAGCAAATGAAAGTTCTCATTTCTGCTCACTGAGGGGTTATCTCATATTACCCTATGTAACTAAACCTGGACTACCAGCCTCTCCGGCAAGGCATTTCTCAAACCAAATGGATGTTACTATTGAATATATTTGTTTACTTTTCTTTTGTTTTTGAAGCTATCCAAGTGAAATCATGTGATGACATGGTAGCTTGACCTACTGATTTCACTTTGAAAATGAACCTGTTACTTCACTTCAACTAAGTAATCGTAGTGCTCCCCAAGTGCTGATAGTGGTGTGAATCAGATACTAAGGTTTAAGTTTAAATCAATGAAAAATGAAACTTGAGTGTGCCAAGAAGCCCTGTTGCACCAGTTGCTTATGATTAAGGTGAGATAAATATTTCTGGTCTATCTGTGCAACTAATTCTTTTTTGATATTTCACATAATTTTCCTGCATGTTCATTTCAAATTGAAGAGTTGAATGCTACTTTAGCCAGAGAATTGATATTACCAGCCAAGAATGAAGCTGCAAACCATCATCCATCTATTAGATGAAAATTCTTTATGAAAACATGAAAGTCTACTGGAAATAAGAAGAAGAACTCATATATTACAAAATACAACTGGATACAGGCCTAGAAGAATTTACTACTCAGTTTGCTTACAAAATGTCTAAATTTATTGTAATTCTGAAACAACCACCCTCCCTGTCTAGAGAAAATGAATTAACCTAAAATAGGAAATCAAATTTAAGTTCTTCATTGAGATCTAATATTTTTTTTCATGCTTATGGATGTATTTTATTGTTACTTTTATCTATCTATTCTACTACTTTTTATGCGGAAAACCAAACGGTGTTAATTAATAATTTTTCTATTGTACTTCACTAATTATAGTTGGAAATACAGGGTGTCCCAAAAAAATATTTTATTTTATTTTGCTCCCGTTTTGTATTGAGATGATGGATCGAGCTGTCCTTCTAGGTACTAGTAGTCTATGTTTTAGGATTTTTTTGCCACCAACCCCATCTTTCAATTGCGTTCGACAAGAGAGATATTGATCTTATGTGCCATTTATTATTAATGATTTTATTATTGGGGTCATATCAGGCATCTCATATTAGCTCATATATTATTTATGATTATAAGTAAATCAGATGTCACTAGTGGTCCACTGTTGGCTATGAGTGGTTGTAATTGCCACTCCTGCCACTGCTTCCTCACGAGTGGTCTACTGGTGGTAACTGGTGGCCGCCCATGCCACTAATTTCCAACCAGAGGACCACTGATGGTGGCTACATTGGATATTGCTACATGATCTCAGCATTACACAGATAAAGAATGTAAATAGGATGTTTAATTGGTGTATCATTAAAATGTTTGATGTTAGGAGCAACCATTTGGAGACTATATTTTAATAAGGTCAGACTATCTATTTACATTTGTATACCAGTCTTATTCACATGTATAAATGCATTAATCGAAATCATCACGTAAAATAATTCCTTAAATTGAAAAAACGTATGATGAAAATTCCGATTTCTTAAAATTCATTAAAGGTATTCCCTATAATTAATGTAGAATCATCCACCAGGCCATTTTATGCCATGATAAATCAACATATTTACTCTCTGGCTAACCTAGCGGGAGGAGTTCTATCAATTACCAGCTCCTTACTCACTATTACTTATTTAAGATTTAACCTCTGTTAGACTTAAAGTAATAGTTACTGTTTAGGCGTAATCTTTGTCGCAGCATCCAAGTGGACATCCAACACCAATCCATTCACCAACAATCATCCATCCATCCAACAATCGCTGATGCCTCAGGGACATATATTATGTGCTCCCTAACTTAGCGCGGTGCAAATAGTAGTAATTACACAATTCGACTTAATCTCTAATGAAATAAAACACTTTGATATGTGTATGTGGCAAGTAAGGAAGTGACTACGAAATAACGACACTAGCTACTTAAACAAAATTATATAGACAAAGAACATTGCAGCTTCCTAACTAACAATGAATTCATAATTAATATGGTCTCTTACCAGTCAGTAATTATTAACTCCTTATCATATGTTTATGCTGAAATTGGAGAAGTTCTACTTGCTCGTAAGAATGCTTTTCCTAATGAAACTACTGTTTTCTTGTCTCATGGAATGGGATTAGAGGACTTATATGCTGCTAAATTTATTTATGATAACATTGGGAATGATAAGAATCATAAATAAATTATTTATTATTCTCTAAATCAGTATTGCAATGGAACCAAATTCTTTTGAAATTATATATCTTATTTCAAACGCTCCGACATAGGCATAGACATTGTAAAATTTTAATTATCATTGAAAAAATATACTTCAGATTGACGCACTGATCTCTAGCATGTCTGCTCGACGCAAGGCGGTCATAGAAAACAAAGGAGACAGCACAAAATAATGATTATATGTATGTTTCTTAGTTGTATGTTTGATTTTACTTTGCTAAAAAATTATTGAGATCTCTTGGTTTTGGTCTTATTTAATTTATTTAAAAAAACGGAAGAAATACAAGGGGCCCAATGAATTATATATATATATATATATATATATATATATATATTCATATATATAATATTTTTCTAAATTCTAATATAATATTTCATTAAATATATACAGTAGAACTGATTTTGTAATTGAAATCTACTGTTGTCATGTGACGCTAAATTCTATCAGGGATCCAACTTGATTAATCAAGATTAATCGATTGTATTAATCCATCATGTAGATTAGAGTAATCGTAAACAGCGTGCTCGATTAATCTAGATTATTCCAATTAAGTTGATGCTTATGCATTCAGTTGCGTGTTGTCATTTTCTGTTTGATCTTATCTATGGCCACTATTCTGGTGTCATATTTTTTTACAAAAAAAACCTTAACACCGGACATAGAAGAAGAGCGTGATGATTAGGCATCTAACATACGTAGGAAGCGGATGTCGCCTAATTCTATATATAAGGATTCTCGCTTTTATCACGCCGACTTCTAATCAGGTTGAGAGACTTCAGCAAAGCTGATTATGCTCTATCTGGTTACCAAAATCGGTCATTAACCCTCAACTTAGAGATCCAAATATTTCTTTACGCTAACAAGCAAGAAAATAACAATAATAGTTGATATTTTCTATTTTGAATATCTTTCAATTGATATATTGTATTTTGAATATTTTTAATCAGAAGCAGATTAATCATACGATTAATCGCGATTAAAATCTAACGATCCCTGATTTCTATAATGAGCATCCAATCACTAGACACATTCCCGAATTTATACTGCTAAGCAAATAATTTTGTTAATTTTAGCCCAGGTACAATGTTTGATGTTACTATTGCGTTCTTGATTTTCACATTCATATAAATGTTTTACTTTATTCATCAACAATTCAGATAGCATATTTACAACTCAATGTATATTATATACATTTTTACATATCTTAATGACATTAGATAGCGTCTACAGCTCGCTTAAATTATGTTGAGTGTATAAATTGAAGCAACAAATATTTCTAGTTTTGACATTTCTGCGCAGCATTCATATTGATGACAAAGTGTATGCCATTAATAAGAAAATCCTTCCAAAGCAATATATTTGCTACTACCATAGAACATTTAAAGACTATAAACTGTATATTTGCATAGCGTCAATAATAATAGCACAAGATGTTTAGTGTTCTTGTGTCTCCAATAATATAATTATAATAATATATAATTTTTTCTACTTTATTCTCATTATCTAAAGTTATAGCACATATTTGAGACTGTCCGTTGAAAAGTAAAATAAGAAATATTGCTGCTAACAAATTTCGGTGCATGTGAATTTAGATTTAGGAAATTTGTAACATATTGATTTTTCCCTATTTTCATATTGAACAATATTGAAGTAGCATGAATCTGTACTTGATATAGCGGGGACGTTATAATTTGCTTCCATCTGTACTCCAGAACTCGCACATGTTTACGGGCAAAATTTAAAGTTTTTAATGCTTAATTAAAAGCTTCCGACTTTAAATTGCAGCTCTTTGTATTCAAATTAATAAATAAAAATGAACAAACTGCATGCAATTGTTGGACTTGATAATCTATGCCTAAATTTTTTCAAGAAGCGATTTTGTGACTTTTTATCTAAAAGTTATCAAATTTTAATTCTGTGTCAATTTCAACATCTATATATAACAGAATTAATTCTTTGGTTGGTTTATTGCTGACAATTACTTGTAATTATATCTTTTTTATTTTTTTTAATATTATGAATTGGGTGTTTTCAATGTTAACTTTAAATTTTTTGCATGGTTAATAGCTAGTAAAAATTTCAACACCACTTTGTAAATTTTTAGTACTGAACCATCATTGGCAGTGTTTTTGAGGAAGCTATCATTAGCAAATAAATATATTTCAGTATGACGTACGTGCTGAAATTATATTATTTACAAAGAGTCTATTCAAAATATAATTGACCCTTGTAGTGTGCCTTGAGGAATATAGGCAGACTTCATGTTATTCAATGAAACAGGCTTTTTCTAAGAAATTCAAAATTAGCTTAATTGAATTTTGATGAAATGTGTAATTTTTAAGTTAACTCGAGAAATTCTCAAAAGTTATTGAAATAAAAGCTTTGCTCACGTTTTAAAAGATATGCAACAGGATATATTTTTAGATTTATTTGATGTTATTTTCCAATAATTGTCATAATCGCATCACTTGTACTATGCTTACATTAGCTTAGATGATAAAATATTCTCAGCTGGAAGATATTGATAAATTGGAATATTTCAAATAGTTTAGTAAAAGGTTCATTTTTGAGCTTAGCCTATAATTTTTCGCAATAAAGGGATGCCCATTTTTACGTCGGTTTTTTTCAGTCTTTACGGAAATTTGCATTAATCAATGCATTGATTAAGCACAAACGGTTGCTGTTCCCAAGTACATAGCTTACTATTTTAATTTCCTCCCACCTTATTAAATCTCCAAAAAAATTGTTTCATTTATATTATTCAATACTTTCTAAAAATCCCGAAAAAATATTATATAGTTTTATTTAATTAGTGATACTTGATTTATTTTCAAGTAAATTTGGAGAATTAATATTATAGCTTTGTTTTGCATTAAACAACTTTTTTAATTGAATTTTTACCATCATCAACGGAAAATTCAAAGCAATTAATCCCCTGTTATGGGCAACGTCATACATAATAGAATCTACACGATATAAGCATTTGTTAACTTGCTACATTCATATATTTTTCACTTCATTCTTTAAATTTTAACCCCGATATTTTAAAAATATTAGAAATATTTTAAATTTACAAATGTTAATTAAAATGATATTATAATATCAATTTAAAAACTGGAAAAGCACTCGAAGAGCGCAGCCCTCCGCCACGCAGCTTGTGTCCCCCGGATCAGCACCAAAATTTAATGGATTCCCTCTTGGGCAGAAACGCACCTTTGGTGAAAATTTGACGTCAATCCATTTATTAATTTTTCCGTAAAGTTGCTCAAAGAAAGGTACACATACCAAAGCTACCAAAAACATAACCTCCTTGGCGGAGGTAATAAATTTCTAAATTTATTAATAATCCCTCGTTCAGTTTGTTGAGATAGCCTTTGACTCTAAGTAACTAGTAAAATAACCACTAAATATATTGGAAACCCTAAGTGAAATAGATTTAAAAAAATTTTTGTTTAAAATATTTTTGTAAAATGTGATTTAAATCTTAGTGCAAATTTAGATTTCTTAACCCTATTTTTCCTACCACCTACTATAATGTAGCAAACCGCTTTGTCACATTTTCAACAATTTTATCTAAGCCTGTTATGAAATATGGGATTGTGCCCGCTCATGTAGTGATGCAGATTTGCTCTAAAAATTATTCTTTAAGTGAAAATCATTCAAGTTCTTAACATACCTAATTCTAAGAAAATTAGGCATTCTAGTGCCTATGAGAACTACACTTAAACATTTTGATTTCTGAAGAAAACCGTTAAGTGATTTTGAATTTTAAATATCTTCAATATTTCGAAAGATATAGCTGTTTAGGAAATTTTTGAGGAAACAATAATCGATTTAGGAGGATTTCTTATAGAATTATAATTAAAAGTTTGTTAATTTTACCTTAGTTATTATTGGGGAGTCACTCAACTTAGAAGGTGAATAGGTGTTGAAAACGTGACATCTTGCTTAATTCTACATATTAACAAATATATATATATATATATATATATATATAAACTGATATATTCAACGAATTTAAGTAGATTTCACTCTAATGAGAATTACGGAAAATAAAAGTTAAACAAGTGATAGTTACAAAGCTTCTCTTTAAAATATCACTATTTGTATATTCTAGGAAATTTAAAGTTCGTTTATTGCGCACGCAAGGTAAGGGACATTTTGAATGTCCTCCCGTCAGGTTTTCAAAAGTAATTTAAATTGGCTAAATCAAAAAATTTTCTGTAAAAAAATATAAAAATTTAAAATCTGACGTAGTGAAATGCATTTTTTATTATCAGTTTTTTCAAAATATTCAAAAATTTTTGCGGGCCTTTACCCGACTAAGATGTCCTTTTCCTCAGAAAATCTTGCTTACACTCCTGCTATATACTGTCTGGTAGTAATAAACTGTAAGCAGTTTTAGATTATATTAAAATCTGAGTCTAAAAAGTTTGAAAATGGAAAGTCACCTGTCAAGCAATATGGGACACTATAGTAATCTTTCATGATGGCTATGTTGAACTTGGAGGAAGCATATTCGATTTCAAAATCCTTAATTATCACAGCATTCTTTGTAAGGTAGAAAAACAATTCTTTTTGTGCTGAATTTTAATAATACTTCCTAGTGTTTACATAAAAAAATTCAAAATGAGATTTTGTATTCGTAGTCCTTTAATTATTTGACTTTACAACATGTAAATCAGCATTTCTACTGATATCATAAACATGATGCGTTCTCTAGTACGACTTTGTGAACTTGGTAGTTACATTCAACAATCTTCAGCGCCAACTGGCCCAAGGGAGACGAAACAAGGAGAGCAGCTTCCTCTGTTTCATTTTTTTAATGGAGGTAGAATCATTTGAGGAGAGCAGGATTTGCCTTAATGCTTTCTTAAAAAATTACAATTTTGTGTATTATCTATAATTGTCTGCTGCATATATTTTATTAATGCATATGTAGATGATGAAAAAATTTGCCCTTTTAAGATAAGATATTTTTTATTCAGGTAAGTAATTACAATTAATAACTGATAATTTATCTGAATAGCATCAAAAATATACAAACAAACATTTAAATATATACAAAGTCAAAAAAATACTATACCAATAAATTTAACAGGCTAGGGAGAAATTACTAGGAGATTTCAAGCATGGGTTGTTGAATAATCATTGTTGTATCCTAGCCGTGATTGAACACTTTTGTAAAGTGTGACTCTGCCCACGAAGAATTCTTTCGGCTTCCTGAACTGTCCAATTCTGATTGCATAAATGTTTATTTGTAACAAATAAATCAATAAAACTTTTTTATAGTCTTCGCCACCGTGACTAATTTGCAATATAATGAAAAGCATCATTTTATTTTGAAATGCACATAAGGCTTTTCTTATTAACAATAACAATGTAAGATCATTTTTTCTCATTATATGCAATTTTAATTAATAAAATTATTATATAATGTGCTTTTAAATTGTTTTTCATATTTAAATATTTTTAAAATATAACATTAAGCGTTTTTTAAAAATCATCGTCTTTGCAAAAAGTTAATAATCTAACAGAAATAAAAAACTTTTATATAGGAAATTTGATTCTTTTCATTAATGTGTTGGATGCGATTGACATGTGACGGTAGAGCAGAGCAACCTAGGAAAGAATAGGGCATGACAGATAAGAGCTTTGTTAGAATAAAAAAATGAAAATCACCCAAATGTGCATTAAATGAACCCTAATGCAATGAATGCCATATAATGTTTAAAAAATGTGTTGAAAAATAAAATAAATATTTTGGAATTTTACACTAGTATATGCTCTTCTGTAATTCAATTTAAGTTCTAAATTTCAATGTAAAAAATTTTATAATGTGTTTCTAACATGCATAACTTTGGTCTAGCAAACCGAAAAATTAAAGAAATTTTCTGTCAACGAAATGGAATTAAAGTGTTCTGAATTTGGATTAACTTACTTCTGTTAATATTTGAAAAAAATTGTGTCGATGTAAGCATATGCTTCGAATATAATACATTTAATTTCTTCATATCATAATTCGAATTAATGTTATTCTTATGTCGCCAATAAGAAATTTGCATGAAACAATGCCAAATTGATGCTTTATAATAATGTCATTTTAGCTTAACTGTTTATCTGCCGCAGTTTACGCTGCTTGTTATTGCTAAAATTATATTTCATTTATGAATATAGCTCAATGCAACATGCTATATAATTGATGAAGGTGATATATTAATGCTAAAGGAGTTGATTCTTTGCATAGTTGATAGGATTTATACGGTTTGACTTTAATTTCTGTTAAAGAATTCAGTAGAAACGTTTTTGACAACAAATGAAATTTATGAGGGAATAACAACCAGGGCTGTAAATGGGTTAAGATATGAACCAGCAACATTTTATATTTTTTCAAAAGGTTTTTGCTTCATATCATAACTAATGTACATAAACACGATTGAAATGAAACATATATTAATGTAATAAAAAGTAAAAATAGATATAAATAGTATTAAAAGTAAATGCTATAATTATGAATTTTAAAAATTAACACAAAAATATGTAATTCTTTTGCAAACTTACATACATTTCAGAAATTAAGGAACAGGATAGACTGGGAGGGCTAGAGCACCACCTCCCCCAATAATATCTCAGGTGACATTTATTTTTGCATATATTTTTTTTAAATTTAACAAATTTAACCTTCGTATACAAAAGATCTCAGGTCAACACCTCCAATAATACTATTGTCCCTTAGCTCCTGATACATGTCTTTAAATGTACTAAACATAACCCTTATTGCTTTGAAGCGTTGATCCAACCTATTTATACACATATTTGTATATTCTTTTATTGTTGACCCAAACTAACCCAAAAAATCAGCAAGAAATGTAACACAACCGATGCAGCTTTGATGAAAACGCAAAAAATAACAAAAATGATTAATGTAAAAATAATATTTGTTTAGATTTTGAAGTTTCATAGTATAGGAAGTTCAATTGCATTAACGTATCACACGATTTTTATTGAAATGGAACGAGTTATTGCAATTCAATTCCCAGTTTGGTATAAAGTTAATGGAAAATGAAAGTTGGGTTTACGATTTAGCTTATCTATTGTGATTTCTCCTATCTGCATTCAGCTGTAAATATTTACAGCTTCGACCTCAACAACAACTCAATTTGTGCTTTAGCAGGCACTCAAGACTTTATATATTTTTTCAGAAGAATATATCTACCTATCTTTGCTGTTGTCATACCATTTGCAGTAGAGTTTCTGTCCAATATACATTTCACATATTAACTAAGCAGACGTCAAAAAAACTAGAAAAACATTTGACGATTATGTTGCTAACGAATAGCATTGCATTTTGTATTTTAATATTACCAACTACAGGGGTAGTGTTTTATATAAATAACTACACCCCAACTACTATTGAAAAAAGACAGAATTCAATTTGTTTTTGCTGTTACAAATTCGTCGGTCAACTTCATATTTTACTTCATCAGTGGACCAATGTTTCGAAGTGCATTTTTAAACTGTTTAAAGGCTAGGTCACATTATAATTGCAATTCTTCACAATATTAAATATTGAATTTGGGAAATTATATACATATATTTTTAATTTAAAAATTATGCAATTATATTTGCTAGCAAATTTAACTTTTAAAAAATGATCTTGTAGTACACTTTCATATTTTCCAGTTAATACATCTAAAAAACACTTGAAATTTTGGGCAAAATAGGATAAAATACCTATGACTGGGCCATACAAATTATTGCAATCATTCCAGGTTAATTTGCTAAATGTCTGTTTCCCAATTCCACTTGTTTTGCATAGAATCCAGCTGGGTCTTTTCCATTTTTCAGGTGAGTTAATGTGTTCTAAAAGTTATAAATTCATTGAAACAAGCCACATGAAATTTGAACTTTAAAATTGTGCAGATGGTATCATTTATATTTAGAAGTAATAAACACTTAACATTTTTTATTGAATCAGATACAAATCAGAGGAAATGAGAATTCAGTGCTTTTTTAGACTTTTCCATAATGTAATTTTATGCATGCCATATATTTGGTAGAGTTCTAAGAATAACTTAGAACCTATGAACAGAATTATGCAAAATTGTAAATGAAAGATTAAGCATTCTGTAACTTTATTCCCAAGCATTTATATGACATCCTAAAGCTACTTCTATCTGAAGAGACACTGTTATATGTGAAAACATGATGAAGGTTTTAAAAATGTCAATAATCAAGATCTACTATAGTTAGGGCTTTGTAAATTCGTACCAAACTAGCGAAGTGCAGTGAAGTACTTTGTCTCTTAGTTCCCTTCAAATGAAAATTATTATGATAATTGTATTTTAATTTTTCTAAATTATATTCTCAAGAAAGGTTGCCTGATGTTTTTTATTTTAATAATGCAAACATCAACAGATGATAGAGTGATTAAGAATTCAATGATATATACCTTTTTTTAAAATTAAGTGAAGTATTAAACGTAGACATCAATACATAATTTGGTAGAAAAATGTATATATCAGGAAGAAATATTCTAGTAATTGTAGTGTACGTAAAACAGACGAGAGGTCCAAATTGGACCTTTTGACCCCTTCTGGACCATAAATATTGAGGAAGGGTTTGCAACATCATCTAGTGGTGATGTAATTACTGATTCAATATTTTGTGACATTTACATTTTCGATTTTACATGCAAAAAACTACATAACATTTTCAAAATAACCGTCCTCTCACAGGCTACATTTACTCTGTTATTATTACTGTCTCATCAACCATAAAAATTTCCATACATTTTCCAATGATTAATATAACTTTACAATTGATGTAATTTATTTTGGTAATTTTATAATTATTTGCTTTTTGAAACTGATAAAAATACCCAAAAGACAGTATAATCTAATTAATTGATTACTTATTTATATGTGTTTAGGTTCTACACAAGATGAATTTTTATATTCTCTACTGAAATCCGTTTCCCCAATGCGCCGTGTTTGTATTTTTTATCTTGCAAAGACAGTAAAAATCTATTTCGTTGTTTACATTATTTATATGTGTTTAGCCTAAACGAATGATGAATTTATATTTTCTGATGAAAAACCGCTTCCCAATGCCCCGTGTTTTGAGTTTTTCATTTTGCAAAAGATGGTATAATCTATTTATTTGATTGTTTATTTATGTGTGTTTAGCTTAAATGCAAGATGAATTTATATTCTCCATTGAATACATGGCGTTAATTCCACAACACATTTCATGGGACGTAATCAACTTTTGCTTTGATAATATCAAATTCTCACGTCTTGTAAAAATTAATTTGTTAGTTATAAAATGATGAAATGTTTTTAATTTACTATAATAATGTTGGCAATATATTAAAATGCAGTGTCTGAATCTTAAAAATTACAAGTGGATGGTGGATACGCGATGAATGAGGAAATACATGTCTACAAGATGATGTTGTTGATGGAGATCAGATGAACTAAAAATAGACGTAATTTGCTAGTGTAATTTACCATCATTATAAGTGAAACGTGTAGAATATATACATATTTTTTGTCTTATTTTAAAAATTCATTTTCAATATGATCAGGTGAATTTATGTTTGGATTAAATTGAAACTGTATATCATTTTCATCATCACTTTCTAGATCACTAGGATCAGCCCCATCTGCTGCTCCAGGCTCCAGTTGGAAGTTTAGAAATTCACTTTCTTCATAGGGTTCTATGTGATTTATGTGCACCACTATTAAATGGTTAAGAGCGTGATTAACAATTTTCACCTGCAAATTAACATCATTAAGAATGTTTACAATTTCATAGGGTCTGGAATATGGCAAGAATAATTTCTTTACCATGCCTGTTGTCATTACAGGATAAAACAAAGAAATGCATTTTTATGGATTTCTCTGAAATATTAGTCTTCATTAGCTTTATTTCAACCTTTTATGTATATACATTGTCTTGTGCCTATTTACAAATTTGGAATATTTACATTATATACAGTTTACAAAAAATATATACAAGCAATAATTCACAAATATATAAATATCCACAGACAAATTAAACAGACAAGCCACTATACAAATATATAAAAAAACAATTAAAATCAGACATACACTAATTACAATTCATATTTTAAAAAGTCAATTTATAGGGTAATTCCGCCAGACATTCAATTTTTTACTGCAGCCCAATATATTTTGTTCTTCCAATAAATTATTTTTAAGTAATTTCTTAAATTTTCTTAAAGTTGAAGCACTTCGTATATCTGCAGGTAGATTGTTGAAAAGGTCGCATGCTATTGAAGTAAATGATGATTTCCAAAATTTGTTTTTCATATGTATACTGTTTATGCATTTGTTTGCTCTTTTATTTAAGTCAATGTATTGCAACAAAATATTATTTTCAGTGCTGTGAAGACAGTTGTACAGATAAATCAGACTTTGATATTTAGAAATATAATAAGGCGACAGCATGGAGTATTTGTGTATTAACTTACTTATTTCGTATTTACAGTTGTTATATAGTGATCGTATCGACCAATTGAACAGCCTATTTAACGTCTCCTGTTGCATGATTTTCATATGGTTTAACAGTACCTTTGTAAATTTGCTAATGTGCTAAATCTTCTTTAAGATGAAGCCTTTGAACATGAAGTCACGATCGATTTCCACGCCTAAATGTTTTATCTCCCCCGCCTGATCTATTTGGGAGTCATTAGTCTCTATTGATGAGGCAGACATCATCAGCATATTGTATTGTTTCGCAATCATTTGGTAGATGTCCTGGCAAGCCGTTTACATACAGATTTAAAGAGAACTGGACCCAAAACAGTACCCTGCGGCACGCGCTTATTTGTACTTATATATTCCGAATATATGTTATTAACTCTTACTCGATATAATCTGTGTTTTAAGAAACTATTGATTAACTTTCTTGAATCAGTGCTGAACCCACATGCTGTTAACTTTTTGCTTAGTATCGAGAAATCAAAACTATCGAATGTTTTACTAAGATCCAGTAGCGCTACACTGCTGCATATATTTTTATTAAGGAAGAATCTAGTTTTTTTCGGAAAGAACTAACAAAGCATCTAAAGTGCTACGACCTACTCGGAATCCAAATTGGTTTTCAGATATGACATTGTATTATTTTAAGTAAGAGTTTATTTGCATGCACAATAATTTTTCAAAGATTTTTGAAAAATGGTGTGTCACTCTAATTGGACGGTAGTTTGTGCAGATTAGTGGATAATTCTTTTTGTAAATTGGTGTGGTATCGGCTCTCTTGAAGCAATCAGCCTATTGCGATGTAAGTATGGAGTAGTTAATAGCAAATGTTAATGGCTTTAGGAAGTATCTACTGTACTTTTTGATTATGAAAATCGGTATTCCACTAGATCCACTTGATGTGTTTGAATCCAGTTTACTTAGTTACCTGCAGTTCATATTCTGTGACAAAGGAGAAATAGAAGTGCTGATTTTGTTGCTTTATTACATTATTGTATATCAAGTTCTTACCTTTATATGTACCCAATTCTTTAAACGCCTTATTCAGATTCTTTGCAATAGCTTTTACGCCAGTTATTTCATCATTCACCTTAAGTTGCTGGATGTCACAGGCCAAACCTTTCTTTATTAAAGTATTTGTTTATAAACTGCCATTTGTTTTTAGCCCCAGAGAGTTTTTAGTAGAAGTTCTTAGAACATCTGTCTTTGAGGTCTCTTTTTGTTTTGTATAGTTTGGATTTAAGTTCTTTATACCTAGCCAAATGTACGTAACTGTGACTTTGCATAAGCGCACTCCATGCATCCTTTTTGCTTTTTTCCAGGGTTATTTCTCACTTTTTTTTGGGTTATGTTTCCCAGTTTTAATGTATTTATGTTTATGGGGTGCTATCTTGCTTAAGCCGATGACTAATTGCTTTAATATCAACTCGAACATTTCATTTGCATCTCTTAGCCCATAGGAACGTTTGTTAAGTACTCTATAAAAGTTGTCTCATTGAAATTAGTAAAGCTGCGCTAGAATACTTTTTTACGTTTGTAAGGTGTTCTGTGTTCACATGTGACATATAGACATAAATTGTGGTCAGAGAAAGAGTTTGATATGAAGGTAGCAAAAGTTAGTAAACTGGAATTTGTCAAGCAGTGGTCAATTAATGAGTTTTCTCGTGTAGGAAGATTTTTGTTGATTGGCTCCAGTTGACGTTCAGTACACATAGAGTTAATATATTATGCTTCGAAATTTTAAAAATAATTTATATTATAGTCGCCAATGAGGATGATATCTTTTTTTAACAAAGCGGCATTGTTGACTTCTGTTGTTAAGTTCTGAACAAATTCTTTACTATAACGTTTTTTGGGGCAATAGCTTAAAATAATTAATAAAGACAGTTTGCAATTTTTTGTCTTCTTTAATGCTACCCAAAGTGTTTCAAAAATCTTGTGATCATTTTCCAATTTTTTTACGTCTAACAGGGGACATATAAGATGGTATTTGAAGCATCAGACCACCATCCCTTGATTCTCTGTTAATTAGTGGAAAACTAGCCATACATTTCCAATTAGTATACAATCTACTATTTAGTAGTAGTAGTAGCAACTAGATTTATTCGCTAAAATTATGTAAATAAAAATTATGCAAATACACTATAGTAATCAAAACTGTTACAGCAACTACATAGAACAAATCTTGAGCAAGATGGGATTTCTTCATATTTATCAACAAACATGCCAGAAATGTAATCGTAATTGAGATTGAACAAATTTAGGGTTGTCAAATAAATTGATTTCACTTTTCAAATTTGCCAAAGTGGTAATTCTGCTAAAACATAAAACCTACTCCTAAATTAATGTTAATGACATTGTTTCATGTTTGTTTTGTCAAGCATTGGATCGGGTTGTGGATCAACATACTATCAGTCGGGTTTTGTCACAGATCAATTAACTGCGGGTCGGCTTGGGCCATGGGTTAAAATATGTGACCCATTTGCCACTCCGATCTTGCATCGGAATTTATCTGCAGCTCCAATAGTAAGAAATGGGTCATACTTAATATTACTGTCGTCAGGGAAAAGCTTTATGACAACCTCTATTTGAAAATTAGGTTTTTTTCAGTTATCAAGAACTAATTATATAATTACAAAACACACTTATTCTAAACAAATCTCCCAAAAAACGCCAAGGACATTCGAATTAAATATAATTCTACATCTCTAAGTTGTCGTTCCTCCATGTACAGTGAAAACTAATAGAATCCTTGAATTAATTGAGTGAAAGTCTTCGACAATAATTAGGCGTATTTTCGATTCAAATTGTTTTTTGAATCAGACACTGTCTCTTCTAGGAATTGTAATTCCAGGGTCCTATGGTCAAAATCGAGAGATTCTTAAGTATATTCATGGTTAGGGCCCTGAGTTCTCGTTAGCTCTCCCACATTTGATTTGGTTAATTTTGCCAAAAGTGGTTATTTTTTCCATCCATATTTTTATGCTGGTGTTTGACCTTTCTATTGAGTCTATGACCTTTTCCTATATACTATTTGAAAAAAACTCTAGTCATAATGTAATATCAATATTTTTTAGCTTCAGTGGCTGTTAGACAAATGCAAGCCTTATTCTACTTTAAAGTCAACTATTTGAGCCCTAGTTGTTATTCCTAAGGATCTAAATAAGAGTATCTGAGACATTTATAATATCCTAAAAATATTATACTAACTAATTAAAGGATATTTTCTATCTTTAAGTTGGTGTTAAGTCTCTTTTAGGGAAATGAAACACTGACTTAGCAATATATTGAAACTATTGAAAACAGTCAACCTTATCAAACTTTGATCGACTATTCAGGAATCAACAAAGACTATTTATACCATTCGATAGCTCTAGTCTTCTTTTGAGGAGATTAGAATCTATTTAACACCTAAAAATCTTTTCAGTTATATAGAAAGCATGCATGGAAGCGGGATTGTAATTTAAGACTCTTTTCTAGAGTCTGAATTTCGAATCGAAATGCGGTAAAGTAACGAAGCACAAGAAAGTTAACTAATTTTATCCAAAACCATTAGTTCTAGAATTTATCTATATGCAATTTTATACAGTCTACACACTTATGTCGGTTTCTAGGCACTATCTATAATAATTTTTCCAAACTGGAACCTTTGATTACTTTTTCCATTGGATTGGTTACTTTTTCATTTTAACCACAAATCACATGGTAAAGGTAATGAAAAACCAGTTAGGGCTGGAATTAGGATTAGGGTTAGGGTCGAGGTTTTTAAATTACCTGAAAAATTTGCATTTTCTCCACTTGAAAATTCACAGAATCTTTATAGCGGTTTTAAGAAAAAACTAAACGTCCTTTCATCCAGCTTTGCGAGCATGGACCTAATATTTATACTTAAAATTGAAAACACCAATGAATAGTACAGCACTGTTCATCTATAATGGGCCATGTGCTATACATTATTTAAAATGTCATGAAATTCTTGTTCCAACGTCTCATCAATTTTCTCAAATACTTTGAAATCATCCCTTACGTCAATGTATCCCATAAACTTTCGATAGGAGATGTATGACTACCTTGAACTTGCCAGCTTCTTGCGCATTCAAATCATTTTTAATGTAAGATAGTCACGAGTAAACGTGAAAGTTTGAAATGACGCCATGTATTTTTGAAAAATGAATATAGTGCTATTGATTTTAGGAAGGGCTTCATCTGGATTGCCTCATAAACCAATGAATCAACAGATCCATCGGCACTGATTCCTTCCCAAATCATTACATATTGAGAACATTTATGTATTCGAAAAATTTCCTGATCTGAAATCTTCATTGTGACATCATCATCCATATGGCGTCTACTTAGATATAACACAAGAACTGTCATGTTCCAGAAGTAACCATCTTTTTCTTAGCCGCTATTATATCAAAAGACTAGCCTTTCTCAAATTCGTTTAAGCATAGACCCACTAGCAATGTCTGACAAAACACACTCAAAAGGTACTTGATTTGCTGTAAATAATGGTGCTTTCTTTGAAATAATTCCACTATTTCTTCTTATGAATGGCAACTTTAATAGGGTGCACAGCTTTGAAAAACTACAGACATTGGCAGGACTGATATATTTCGATATTATATATATATATATATATATATATATATATATATCAAATACGAAAAGACTGTGTTTTTTACAAACTTTAGTTAACAAGTTCATAACAGTGAATTCAAATTTTGGATGAGTGAGTGTAAAAAAATATTTCATGCTTTCGCTTTGTCTTATGAGTATTTTAGAATCATGTGATGATTGCAAGCAAAACTATTTACCAATTTTTATTCAATTCTACTATGTTTTTCATATTTTCCCATGCAGTAAGTGAAATTAACAATAATTGGATGCATTTTTTACCAATAAATTCAATATTTAAAGATGTTTAATATTTTTAGGAAAAATTTTATAACAACATGGATGCCATAGTAATAGAGCTAAATATACCAATATTACAAAATCAATTTACAGTTACAATTACGCTAACTGTGCATGTCTCATCAAGTTGTGATAAAACTCCAATAAAAATAAATTTCGTAATTAATGAACTGGAATGCTTTTCACAACAAAATATTATTCATCTACTAGTCAACAAGAAAATTGCATCTGAAAGGTTGCTAAATACCCAGCCAAATTTTTATAATTTTTCTGATGATTTTTTGGAAAAAAGTTTAAACTCGTATAACTATTATAAAATTATTTAAAATCTGACAGCACCACATGATAGAGAACTATCTCTTCTTTCATCTTGGCTTTTGGGCATAGTGGCACAGAAATAAATTAGTTGAAGTTGCTGCAATTGGGTTTAGACAGCTTTATTATCTAAAAATTTCATTTGGAAGAATTCAGATGATTCTACAATTCTGATTTTTTATCACTAATATTCACCATAACAGGGGATCACATTTCTCCATAGATGTGCTAATAACTCGTATTTGCGAATATCTTAATGTGTAGGAAAAAATTATTTGAAAATATTGACAAAACAAGTTGTATGTATATTGTTAAGTAATCCTAAATTAATAAGGTCTAAGTTATTTCAAATAAACAACAATAATTTATGTATAGAACATTTGGAATAAGCTGTTTAGGATAGATTTGAAACTTTTGCATTTTGCTTGTTCAATTCCAAACAATGAATTTTTGAATTTATTAATATATACTCCTCTTCTAGCATCAAAAACAATTTCTAGCATTCAAGTTTTAACACGTATCTATTGCAACTAAGTAATTCATAAAACTGGAGATTGAAGTCTACTTTTTGCTCTTGCAGATGTTTAAGAACTGCTTACTGCAAATCCAAATCAATTTTTTGAGCACCAATTTGTGGTTTCGATACAATTTTCATTGGGTATATATGTGCAACAGCAAATCAAGGCTGCATGCATCTGCTCAAACTTTTTTGGCTTAGCTGGTTATATCTCTAACAAAGTATAATGTGTCAGATTGTGTAAGTTTGGGGAGAGTTAATTTGTGCAAAGCCTTATTTAGTTTCAATTTCCTAACAAGTAAATGTGTACATATGTACAAACATTCATACTCAATCTATATTTGTGACATGCATATGCGCTTCTAACTTACACAGTCTAATCATATTTAACCCAACAAGCACTCACACACATTCAAAGGCACCAATATTTGATAAAATACTTTTCATTAATATAGAAATATCGTTTTGAATATAATAAGGAAAACAATTCAGCTTCAAAAACTGGAATTTTACTCTGTTTCTATGGTAATCGTTGTATCTGTATCAATATCAACACAGACTTTGATCTGCTTCAATACGCACAGCTTTAGCATGCTAAACAACCCCACACTACATGATAGTCAAAATGTTCAATTCGTAATTACAGAAATAATTGGTTTGTCGTGCATAATTTCATAATATATTTTAAAAATATTCAATCTTGAATATGAAAGTTGGTGCTTTGCTTTTTCTATTTCACACATGCTTGCAAGATCTTGGCGCATTTAGGACTTTGAAATAGTCTCATTATAAAGATTTATAGCCTAAATCAAAAGAAAATAACAATTGTGGCAATAACTTGCTTAAGCACATTTAAGTAGATAATGATTACACACCCCCATTTGCATTCATTTTTAAAGAAGTTGTTGTTGTATTGCATTTCATCAAAAAATATTTTCCGAGTTGAAATAAACTGGAAAAGTTAAAAGAAGTAAAATATTTATGAAAATTTCCAGATTTTTAGTTTTTGGAATTTAAGAATGCAACTGCTAAGGCTGTCTATACGAAAAATATATTCTCTTATAATTTGAACAAAAAGAAATAAATAAATGGGTACTGGTTGAGTGATGCTAAGTTATTTTACGTAATCAGAAATTAATATTTTTTGTCATATATTAGGAATTGAAAGCTATTAAAATTTTTTTTCACAAACAATACTTTAACATTCAAGTGACAATAAACTAATCATTAATACTGCAAAAACTTCTTTAGTAACTTGCTTAAAAATATAGATTGAAATCAGAGCCGGATTAACATCATGGGGGGCCCTGAGGCAATCCAGTTGTGGGGCCCAGACAACTTAATATTACAAGGTTGAAAATATGTCGGATACTTTTGATTGATCATTACATACTAAAGTTTCAAAAACTCTCCAATCTCAGCTAAATTTTCAGAAAAATTTGTAACGTTGATTGGAATAAGTTTAATTCGACTGAAGATTGTTATTAATCGAATTCTAAATATTTACATGTATTTATAGATTGTCAACTTTTCATCTAGTTCTACAATATAATAAATATAATAATTTGAACAAAAGGATAGAATGGATTTAGAATGTACTAAGACTCTCTACTGATGTATGTATGTATGTATGTATATATATATTGTAGCATCATCCAAAGCAACTAAGCTGCAAAAGAAGAATAACGTCGAATGATTAATAATGATTAGAATTATGATTGTAAAAATTAGTTAATTATCTTAGTNTAGCAATACCCATGGTACTGCCAAGATGGAGACTCCCGAAAGAGGTCTGACCAGCAAAAACATTCATACACGAATATAAATCATACGTAAATTCTCAGAGTAAAGCAATAGAAATGATACAACGGGAGGACTACAAGAAGACAAAAAAGATATTACTAGATAACCACAATAAAGAATGCATTTATATCAAAGGAAACATCACCCCAGATTAATTATACACAGAAGGGGAAATGATACTCCAAGAGCTGAGGAGAGAAATAGAAAAACGACAACCGCGGGCAGTTATGTTGTTTTCAGGAGTCAATGACATTGTATGGACCGATTTGTGGGAGCAAAACTATCATTACTACGACGTAACAAAAAGAGTGGAGATCGTAACTATGATGCAAATTGGAAAAAACGATCCTGGCGATATATCAGAACAGGAAGTAATAGAGAACATTAGCTTCTTCTATAAGGATGTGGCAAATACGCGCAGCCTACGGAAGGTGTTTACATTCTTCTATCCAAATACGCAGATGAGAGCGGATCTAGCCCACATTTGCAAAGCAGATGCTCAGATGACGCTTTTGATAGCACTAAAAGGCATCAGTCTATACAAGAAATATTTTGGAATTTTCTCACAGAAAATGAATGAGCTGCGACAACTAACACAGATAGCGGAAAACATTAGAAAGACTGTGTTCTTGAAATACGTGATTACCGTCACAACTGAACGCGAGGCAGTACTAAAAATGTCAAAACAAGCAGAATAGGCAATGATAACGTGGGAAGAAGCTGAGGCGGAGTCACTTATTCGAAGAGCGCACACTCTCATGCATGGGGAACGACCTGTGCTGTCCCTAACGCAAGCTGAGGAGGGCGTGTAGCATCATCCAAAAGCAACTAAGCTGCAAGCGAAGAACAATGTTGAATGATTAATAATAATTAGAATTGATTGTAAAATTTAGTTAATTATCTTAGTTATTTTGTAAGATGCAACTAAGTCACAATATTGTTCAAATTAAGAAAAACTTGTTAGCTGATCAAGTAATATTTAACAAATTGCAATGAGCGAAATTACGCTTACGAAGGAACAGCCATATTGGCAGACGAATTATTTGAAATTCACAATCGGCAGGTACTTTTGAAATTTTAAATAAATAGCTTTGAACTAACTAGAAATTTGATGAACAATAAATTCTTCGGAGTTTATTTTATTTTCATTCTTCATTTATCTGGTTTGATTATTTAATAAAATGTGCAGCTAGGCAAGTTGTGTCGAGTAGTGGCTGG
>CABFPE010000080.1:1804697-1815878 GCA_900660155.1 Hofstenia miamia
TGAAACCTTTTAATCAAATCGCACTGGATGTTGAATGCATAACATCAAGGATAGAAATACACGAACGCATAAGATTAAAACTTAGTAAAAGGGGATTAACGCAATCATTTTGGGAGACAATCCCAGAAGCAAGATGAACTACCCCACCACGATCGGTTTGGCGACAGCGTCAAACACAACTGGTACATATGAAGAGATCGAGCGATTAGTTGATACAAAAATCCTATTGTGCACGCCGCCTAAAACAATATCTATACCCATGGTACTACCAAGATGGCGATTACTGAAAGAGGTCCGGCCAGCAAAAACGTATTTGCATGAATATAAATCTTATGTAAATTCTCGCAGCAAAGCAAAAGAAATGATAAAACGAGAGGATTATAAGAAGACAAAGAAAATATTATTAGACAACGATAACAAAGACCGTGTCTACATTGAGGGAAACATAACCCCAGATCAACTTTATACGGACGGAGAGGCAATACATAGTCAACTCCAAGAGCTGAGGAGAGAGATCGAACTGCTACAACCGCGAGCGGTTATATTGCTTTCAGGAGTAAATTATATTGTATGGACTGATTTATGGGAGCAGAATTATCGTTACTACAATGTAACAAAACGTGTGGAAATCGTGACCATGATGCGAATTGGAAAGAACGATCCTGGCGACATCTCGGAACAGGAAGTACTGGAAAATATTAGCTTTTTCTACAAGGACGTGGCAAATACGCGCAGCCTACGAAAAGTCTTCACATTTTTCTACCCAAATACGCAGATGCGAGCAGACCTAGCACACACGTGTAAGGCAGACGCCCAGATGACACTTTTAATAGCATTAAAAGGCATCAGTTTATATAAGAAATATTTTGAAATTTTCTCTCAGAAAATGAATGAGTTACGACAACTCACACCAATAGCAGAGAACATCAGAGAGTCGAGTTTCTTGAAGTACGCAAACACTGTCACAACAGAACGCGAGGCAGTATTAAAATTATCCAAGCAAGAAGAGTATGCCATGATAACCTGGGAAGAAGCCGAGGTGGAATCACTTATACGAAGAGCGGATACTCTCGTGCATGGGGAACGACCTGTGCTGTCCATAACGCAAGCTGAGGAGGGCGTGTAGCATCATCCTAAAAAGGCAACTAAAGCTGAACAAAGTCGAA
Source organism: Hofstenia miamia (assembly GCA_900660155.1). Lineage (NCBI taxonomy): Eukaryota > Metazoa > Xenacoelomorpha > Acoela > Hofsteniidae > Hofstenia > Hofstenia miamia. The sequence continues at coordinate 1,805,864 of CABFPE010000080.1, forward strand.
TGATTATTAATTGAAATTAATTGTAAAAATTTAGTTGAATGAACTTTAGTTATTTTTGTAAAATGCAACCAAGATTTAATATTGGTCAAAATAAGAAACTTGTTAGCCGATCAAGAGATAATTGACAAATTAAATTGTGCAAACTAAAGCTTACGTATGAACAGCCATATTGGCAGACGAATCATTTGAATTTTAAAATCGGCAGGTACTTTTTGTAGAAATTTTATAAATAGCTTTGATTGAACCATTATTTTGATGAACAATAAATTCTTTGGAGTTTATTTAAACTTTCATTTCTACTTTATCTGGTTTGATCAATTAGTTAAATGTACAGCTAGGCGAGTTGTGTTTAGTAGTGGCTGGAGTCCATCACGGGATCGATTCTCAGGGTCCTTGTGCCAGTCATGAAACCGCACTTATGTTATGGTTAGGAGTTTTTCGATTCTTGCCTAGTCTGACTATTGATCAATACATGTATAAAATAATCAATGCTTGAAATGACTGGATAGTCGACACTTTGGGATATTTATATATTCTTAAATGTAGGAGACTCGACTACAATTGACCTGATAAACGACCTTACATGTAGTACTAGTAAATGTAGGAATAGGAAACTGCAATCTTATTACTTAAATGTTTAAGCTGATAGTTTTACGGTAATAACTATTTTAATATTATGTAAATGCAGTTAGTGTCAATGCCCAGTTGCTTTATTAAATCAAAACAACAAACACTTTACAAAATTGAGTTTAAGTCAGTTACAACTTGACTTGAGTGCACGCACTGAGCTAACGTAAGTTACACATAATTAGTTCCAGTTGGTACTGTGGATTCAGTCATCGTTTATGAAGGAACTGTGTTGTGGAGATCGGCTTTGGGCAGTAGCCCACAGAAGAATTGAAGAGGAAACGTCACATGGCTCCGTCACCTAAACAGTGATTGTCAATACTCAATTAACTTAACTAGTTAACGAGAAAGAGGAAAAGTTTGGCGGTTCAATAACTTAGTAACTCCTCACCTGCAATCTACCGAGTGATAATTATCAGCAATAATACACGGCGCAAATAGGCCAGGTGGAGGATGTTACATGGTGACTGTGACATCTAAGAAGTCAACGGAGAGGAAACAATACAGTGATACTCTTTCAAAAACTCTGAAGTCAGCAAAGGCAGAAAACCTCAATTGCAACAGGTGCAAACTGTACTCTTGAATTGTAACCGAACCGGAAAGCCACTACAACATCAAGAAACAATGACAAACAATAAAAGTAAGAGAGGAAGCGCAAAGAAGACGATACTGAAAATCACTACCCCTATGGCGACACGATCGTCATCCTATCCAAGGAATTCGGAAGCAACCCAAACCCCAGAGTCAATAAGACAGGAATCCTCTTCTGAACCAGGAACCCCAGAAATTATGGAAATTCTGAGAAAGAATAATGAGACGGAGAAATTACTACGAGAAGAAATTGGTTTGCTAACAAAAAGGATAAAGGACATCGAATTAGCAAGTGTGGAAACAATCAGGAACATCCAAATTGATATGGATACCAGGTTAATTGAACAAAGCGAAGTGTTCCAAAATGAGATCAAGGCACTTACGAAACAATTAATGGAATCAAACAGCAGATTTCTGGAACAAAATCAGCTTCTGCAAGATAAGAATAATGTATTAGAAAGAACAAACCAGCAGCTAATACAAGATAATGATATACAAGCCGCAGAGATATCACAACTTAAAAGTAAAATAACTCAACTTGAAACAAACAGAAATGAACAGTCAGCACAATTACAACAGGACTTGTTGGAAATAGAGAACAGGCGACTAGTCGAAGATAAAGATCTGAGGCAAGAGGAAATAGCTCAATTAAAAGACAAATTGAGGTTATTGCAGCTGAATAAGGATGAACAAGATAAAATACAATCCCACAATTTTTAGTTCATAGGTAGGAACAACGTGAACTATGAGCTTCACCACTCCATGACTACCTATCAGAAGACTCTTTGGAAGACGAGAATGAGGTAGAAAAGAAGAAATTCTTTGAGGAAATCACAAAAGTGATAACCACGCAATTGCGAAAAGAAGAAGGGACAAAAAAAACATGAAACCGAAATACAACAACTCAATATTAAACCAGGAGGTGGGAAACGATATGATCCCCTGTAAAGCCCAAGAGGGACGAGTGCCACAAACAAATAAACATGATTGGAGAAGAACAAGGGTACTTCAAAGAAGAAGATTTGATAGAATTGGAGGGGGAAACAAACAAGGAACCCCAAACTGAAGAGGAATCAGAAAACTAAGTGGAGCGCCAACTCCTAAAAACCATGCAGCAGTGATGATTATGGCAAACTTGGACATGGTAAACACAATGACAATATTGGTGAATGGGATAATGATAAAAGCAACCATTGATACGGGAGTGGCAACCTTGATAATTACAGATGACTGCGCAACAAAGTTAGGATTCCGAAGAGAAGACCTCACCAAGTGCAATAAAAGGCTTATCAATGCATCTGGCGAATATATCTACACTAAAGGAATATTGGAAGTGGTGCAGTTAAGAGTGGCCAACACCACATTTGAGCAATCACTGGTGGTAGTGGACACACACAATAACATGCTACCATACGAGATTATTTTGGGAGATGACTTCCTCATAAAGAACAAATGTGTTATAAATTATGCGGATAGAACCATCAAAGTTAAAGAGGAAGAGATTGAGATCGAAGAAGAACAGGGCAGAGACAAAACAATCACGTTCAAATTACAGGAAGACATACATCTGCAGCCGCACCAATGGAAAATGTACGAGATCAAAACAGAAGAAACAATCACAGCCAATGTGATGATCTATGAAAACAAAGGAATAAATACAAAAAGAGTGTCAATGCCGTCAAGTGTATGTGCAGTAAAGAATGGAAAGGGCAAGATTCCAATCCTCAACCCAACAAATCAGAATGTAAACTTGAAGAAATCACACATCAGAATATTTGGAAAATATGTGAAATCGAACATCAGACTGATTTGGAAAGCATTGGAGGACGAAGATGGAGCCGACGACTTGTATGGTCGATTCAAGGACTTACAAGTGGAAGCGCAAAGTACTCCACATGGCCGACTCAAGGGCGAGTGGACGAACACCATCCAAGTCGCGAGTACTCCCAAAGGCCGATTCAAGGGTGTTGGGACGAAAGCAACCAATGATGAATACAAGATCCCAGACATCAAGAGCGAAGATTACCAACACCTGGACAAAGAGGAGATACAACTGCTAAGAGATACGCTAAGATGACACAAACAGATATTCAACTACGGAGAAATAAGTGTGGGGCAAGCGATAGGGGAAAAACACAAGATAGTAACAACCACGGATAAACCAATAAAACTCCCCTGTAGAAGAGTGCCCGAACAGATGAAGGACGAGTATAATCAGATATTGGAAGAATTAATAGACAACAAGATTATACGACCAAGTGAGAGTCTGTACGCAGCACCAACGGTGTTCGTGAAGCAGGGAGAAAAATACCAGTTATGTATAGACTTCCGGAAGCTGAACGAAGTGACAAAGAAAGACTCGTACCCTCTGCCGAGAATAGAGGACATGTTATACGAAGCAAGCAAGCACAAATACTTTACAACATTAGACTTATGCAAAGCGTATTGGCAAGTACGAATGGAAGAAAATGATATTGAAAAGACAGCATTCATAACACCATACGGGCTGTATGAGTGGATTTATATGGCGTTTGGGCTATGCAACGCGCCGGCAACGTTTCAAAGATATATAACAAAAGTCCTGAAAAACAAAAAACACAGAATGGAGGATGGCATCAACGCATACATAGATGATATAATCATAACAAGTGACACGATACAAGAGCATATAGAGAAACTAGACAGAACGCTAACAATTCTAGGGAAAGCAGGACTCCGAATAAACGGCAACAAATGCAAAATCTTAAAGGAGAAAATCATTTTCCTGGGAAGAACAATAGAAAAAGGGAGAATATCAATGAAAGATAACGCAAGAGAAATGATACGGAAGATAGAGAAACCAAATAACAAGAAGGACATCCAGAGAATAATGGGTTTCTTTAATTATTACGGCACATTCATTCCTAACATTGCAGGAAAAACAGCGAAGATGACAAAACTCATGAGAAAATCGGTACCATTCGTATGGACATGGCAAGAACAGGAAGAACTGGACAACATCAAGGAAGAACTAGCGAAATTGCCATCACTCAACACACCAGATTACGACGAGCCATTCATACTGGACTGCGATGCAAGCAAGGTCGCCATAGGAGCAACATTAGGACAAATGAGAAAGGGGAAAGAGGTACCAATACAATTCTTTAGCCGCAAACTACGAGCAAGCGAGGAAAATTACGGCTCAACTAAAGTAGAAATGCTAGCGCTAGTTGAAAGTATCAGAAAATTTAGACATTTCTTAATTGGAAAAGAGTTCCGAGTACGTACCGATAACAGCGGCCTCGCGTGGCTAAAAAAATTTTCAGGAGATAAATCAGGCATTGTATCCCGATGGATAGAATACCTTAACGAATTTACATTCACAATAGAACATCGAAAGGGCACTCTACATAGTAACGCAGACTTTTGGACCTCATTACCAGAGTACCAAAGAGACGCGGAAAAGACAGATGGAGAAAAGCAGCAATTCCAGTTTCTACCACACAATCAATACGATGAGTTGCCAGAGATTAACGTAGACAAGAAGGGTCAGACGGTACTACCAATCATAATAAAAGAAGAAATCTCTGAGAAGGAGATCATAGAAAAACAACAAGACGATGTAATCCTTAATGAGATAATAAGAAAACTGAAAGCACCCCAAACGACACTATCAAAGCTAACAGCAAGCTACTTTGAACGTTACAAATGGAAAACAAACCAAAATGGGTTATTGTATGTCGAAGGGCAAAACAATCGAATCGCAATACCAGAGTACTTCAAAAGGGATTTGATACGGCGGATACACGAAAAAGGCCACCTAGGAATAATACAAACAGAGAAAACATTTAACGGGTGATTTATAACAATGGCAGTAAGAAAGGTAATTGAAGACATCATTAACAAATGCACTACATGTTTGCTACACAACAACCAATGGTTCCCAACACAGAGAGCACCACTGGAGAAGATAATCGCCACACACCTGAATGAAATAGTCCACATCGACTTGGAACAACTTTCGAAAGATAACGAGGGGTATCAATTCCTATTAGTAATGGTGGATAACTTTACGAAATACGCAAGGATGATCCCAATGAAGAATACAACTGTGGAAACCACAGCGGAAATAGTAATGAAAGAGTGGATACTGCGTCTCGGACCAATGGAAAATTATCATATCAGACAAAGGACCACAATTTGAAAGTGGCCTATTCCAGGAAATGGCTAAAATGCAAGAGATAGTTAGTGAAAGAACCACAGCATACCACCCACAGGCGAAAGGTGCGGTGGAGAGACTAAACAGAACCCTGATAAAACTAATAAGAGTAACAACGACAAGGATTGGCGGAAATAAATGGAGAGAGGTGATCGAGATGATAGAGTATTTTTATAATACGTCGGTGCACTCAACAACAGGAGTCACCCCATTTAAAGCAATGTTCGGCCGGGAGGCAGCGACACCACTATCAATGCAATATACCGACTACAGCAAAAAGCTAAATAACGACTATGTAAATCAATTACGCAAACAGATCTCAGCAATTCACGAAACAATATGCCACAACACGAAGAAATCGGCGGTAAGACAACAGCAAAACTATAATAAAAAAATCTATGGGCACGCGCACAAAGTAGGCGACAAAGTCTATGCATTTGCACCAATAAAACTAACAGACATGAATCAGGTTCGCAAACTAAAAACGGTTTGGTCCGGACCACATACAATAACGCAAGAATTGCCGAATAATGAGTATATGTTAGACAATGGCAGACTGTTGCACTTCCAAAATTTGAAAAGAGCAATGGTAGACATTGAAGAAATGAAGATAGATGAAAATGCTGAGTTTAAATTAAGCCGAATAAATGGCAAGGAGGTTATATATGATATGTATGATTTAGACAGCCTACCGGAGGAGGAATTCGAGGAAGAATTCACAGCAGACATCGGAAACGAACAATTAGAAAGGAGAGTGCAACCCCAGAGGGCCGCAAGAAATAAAAATATATTTAACCCTGAAATATGGGATATAGATATAATAACTGCATTTAGGAAATTAGAGAAGGATGCATCAGCCACTCAGGAGGCGAGTGAAGCAGAATCAACCAACAGAGGGAATCCCGACCACAAACACGAGGAGGCGAGTGCGCAGAAGTTATCAAACCGGATGTCGATTCGAGGGCAGAAGGGACAAGAACGACGAGATGGTCAATAGATGACATAGAGTTAAGAGGCGTCCTAGTAGTACTCAAGGCCGATTCAAGGGCAGAGATACAAACGGACAATCGGCCTATTCTCAGCTTAACTTTCCTTCCGGGGGATCAGTTCGTCGATTCAAGGGCGATGACACAACCGGAGTTCCAGGGGAAGGTGTGAGTGGTGGAAGAACCGTGGAGATCCAGAAGCGATTCAAGGCTGATGGTATCTCCACTGGAACCACGGCTGGTCAAGTATTGCGGGTTGTAACTGATAGCCGATTCAAGGGCAACTCAGTTGACACCAGCGGCACAAGCTCTCAACCTATGGAATGTGAGCCGAGCACCAGCAGATTGCCTTTACGGTTGAGGCAAATAGAGATCTCCTCGGAGACAACATCGGAGCGTACAATAAGATCTAAAGAGCATGAGAAACGAATGTCCAAAATTGATGGAGAAACGTTGCACCCCTATTTCATGGCAACCACAAAAATGCGGCATAATGCGTTCAAGAAATTGTCTGCAGAAACGAAAACGTTAATTAGGAAAACTGCCAAAATGGAAGGGAGCATATTGCCAATTGTATTAGACGCGGACAACCGGCCAAAAGTTAACGTATTAATCAGCTACCCACAGGAACTAAACGAAACGATTGATAGGCCATATATGAGGAGCACAACTCACATGACATTTAACGAAAATTTCACACTAGAAACAGTGCAAGCACTCATGGCGTACAAGGAACACATAGCAAAAATCCCGGAGATAAATTTGGACGAAGAAAATTTAACGATCATACACGTGCTGAGAGAAAAAGAATACAATAAAAATCTACAAAAACAAATTGACCAAACAGTTCGGATGGCGAGGGTACAGCGAATGAGAATAGTCGTCATAGCAATGAAGGAAAACCTAGAAGAATTACCAAGTTTCCTAAAGGATATGGTGCTAAGAGCAGAAAACTTCTTCCCATGGGAAAAGAAAGAATTTACAATCTCCAAGATAATTCGTTTTGACCTACAGATCAATTATTGGGCAAGCATATATACAGTATAGCGATAGATCTCTTCCAACAAACAAAAACGGCGGAAATGTTACAATTAAATGAAGGATTGGAAAAAGCCATGACATTATTCATTAAATGCAGCATGACACAACGCCAGGAGCACTTAGAAGAAATTAAAAAAGTGTGGGCGAACATGAAATTGCAAAAGAACACAGATGAATCATGGCCCGAGATAAGAATAGAGGCACCAGCACGGAAATATCATAAAACAGTCGAAATGGTATTAGCAGAGATCAATAGAGCATATGAATTAAACACGAAAAAAGATTTCCGCAAATTGATACTGGAGGAGAAGAACGCGCCGGAGATCAGATATAGAACGTCCGCATGGCTGCTAGCGATATGGCTCACAGAGGAAAAGGACCTCAGGCTACCCGTAACGAGAAATCAAAGGGTGAAACTTACAAAAGCTAAAAAGTTTGAAATTGCGTTATCACCGATAAATACACAAACAAAAAATTGGATATTAAAAGGTCACGTTGAAAAAACTGAATCGCCCAACAAGAATGAAAAACCGATGCAGACGATGGAGAAGCTAATAAGCAGGCTGATAACGAAACATCACCCAACGGGGAGAATATCAATAGTAGAGCTGGCAAACATAACAGGAATATGCCCGAGCGAAATACAAATATTTGAAGAGCCGATGCGAAAATATATGTGGGGTGCAACCTCAGAAACACGATTAAAACAACTCCCGAACCAACCATGGATAACGACAAGAAAAATAGTCAAACGGAAACTAAGTGACACAAAGGATATAATACAACTAATCAAAGAGAAAAACGTACAACAAGTGATAGATGAAAACATGAGACGCTATGTAAGAGATAGCCCGAGATGCACGTTTATGAAAATAATCAGAAGAGCCGAGATGCTGAAGAAAGGTGGGATAACGACACCAGTGGAGATATGCGAAATGGTGACAAAATCACAACAAGAAATCATCAAGGAAGAGCAACTTCTAACCTCATCGCAACTGCTGCTATCCCCACAGACACAGACAGTGATCGACCGGATAAACATTGAAAAGTGGGGCGATACGAGCCAAGATAGCACGATAGAATGGATTGATACGGATGATGAACGATTCTTAGTAGAAATAAAAGTTACGAGAGAAAGAAAAGAGATAACAGAAAGAAACTACCAGAGAATAAGAGAGCAACAAACGGTTGCGACAATGAAGCTCATGTTCACGGAAGCATTTACGCGCACAGAGTTAGAAGAACTACTAAAACCTTTCAACCAAATCGCACTGGATGTCGAATGCATCACATCAAAGATTGAGATACACGAACGCATAAGAATGAAGCTAAGCAAACGGGGACTAACGCAATCATTTTGGGAGACAATCCCAGAAGCGAAGATGAACTACCCCGCTACCATTGGTTTGGCAACAGCATTGAATACAACCGGTACGTACGAAGAAATCGAGAGGTTAGTTGATACAAAGATCTTATTGTGTACGCCGCCAAAGACAATAGCTATACCCATGGTACTACCAAGATGGCGATTACCCAAAGAGGTCCAACCAGCGAAAACATTTTTGCATGAATATAAATCTTACGTAAATTCTCGGAGTAAAGCAATAGAAATGATACAACGAGAGGACTACAAGAAGACGAAAAAGATATTACTAGATAATGATAACAAGGAACGCGTCTACATCGAAGGAAACATTACCCCAGATCAACTATACACAGAAGGGGAAGCAATACATATCCAACTCCAAGAGCTGAGGAGAGAAATAGAGCTACGACAACCGCGAGGCAGTCATATTATTTTCGGGAGTGAATGATACGCCATGATAACGTGGGAAGAAGCTGAGGCATCGCTACTACGACGTAACGAAACGTGTGGAAATCGTGACTATGATGCGAATTGGAAAGAACGATCCTGGCGACATATCGGAACAGGAAGTAATAGAGAATATTAGCTTCTTCTACAAGGATGTGGCAAACACGCGCAGCCTACGGAAGGTGTTCACATTTTTCTACCCAAATACGCAGATGAGAGCAGATTTAGCACACACTTGCAAAGCAGATGCTCAGATGACGCTTTTGATAGCACTAAAAGGCATCAGTCTATACAAAAAATATTTTGAAATTTTCTCACAGAAAATGAATGAGCTGTGACAACTAACACTGATAGCGGAAAATATCAGAGAAACTCAGTTCTTGAAATACGCAAATACCGTCACAACTGAATGTGAGGCAGTACTAAAGATGTCGAAACAAGCAGAATATGCCATGATAACATGGGAAGAAGCTGAGGCGGAGTCACTTATACGCAGAGCGGACACTCTCGTGCATGGGGAATGACCTGTGCTGTCCCTAACGCAAGCTGAGGAGGGCATGTAGCATCATCCAAAAAGCAACTAAGCTGAACAACGTCGAATGATTAATATTAATTAAAATTAATTTTAAAAATTTAGTTAATGATCTTTAGTTATTTTTGTAAGATGCAACTAAGCTTTAATATTGTTCAAAATAAGAAAACTTGTTAGCCGATCAAGAAACATTTGACAAATTAAATTGAGCAAAATAACGCTTACAT
>CABFPE010000080.1:1847010-1867168 GCA_900660155.1 Hofstenia miamia
ACAAAGACATTTTGAGCTAATTTATGTTTTTAAGATTTCGGTTGTGATTGTTCTTAGTAATGTGATGGAAAATCAGTACGAACAGATATAAGTTGATAATTGAAATTTCTTTACTGATATTAGCCAAAACATGTTCCTTATAGGTGTAGTGTATGTAATGCTATGATTTCTGCGCAAAAAATTTTGCCTGTTGTTTTTAAAGCTATGTACTAAAATTAATGCATGTTAGGGAGAGCTTGCTTTAACTGAATAGGTTAACCATTAACATTTTACATCCTAAAAAATTTTATAGTCTAGCAATGCTTTTATTAAATAGTAAAATTTTGCAAAAATTGGTAAAAAAATTAGCAAAATTTTACTAAATCTTGGTAAATTTTGCAACGGAGTTGTAAGAATTTGCCAAGATCTTTCCAAATTCTTATCAAGTTTCTTAATTTCCTTTGATTAGGGGAGCTCTATCATAGAGAATATAATTACTGGAGTATAATTTATCACAAGCACAGAATTAACAATGCTACTTTTGTTTCTGCGGTGATTCGATAATTCAAGTGATTTTTAACTTTTTTGAGAATCATTCATTTAGCGTTTTGTAAGTTTGGGGGGCCCCTAAAAGCGGGGGGGGCCCTGAGGCAGTTGCCTCCTCTGCCTCCGCCTTAATCCAGCCCTGATTGAAATAATAATTCTCCTTAACCTTGTTCATTATATCAGTTAATTGACAAAAAGTTAGTGAACTTGCTGTGGGGTCCAATGGGCCCCAATTATTATCAGAGAGATAATTTTTTTGTTTTCCATATACTTATATTTATTTTAATTTTGCATAGAAGTCACAAAGTGCTCACTGTTATTTCAACATGCTAGGAGAACAAATCCCAGAATTTTCTTTATACGAATGAGCTTATAAAGGCATTATATTAATGCCTGTCAGACGGTTTAATTTATAATATTTCACAAAGTAATTTTAATAATAATACGCCTCTTCTTTAAACAACAACTTTAAATTATATAAATATATTTTTTACAATAAAATTGTAAAGTGTTGATGTGTAAATTTTGCCAAAATTTTGAGAGAAGTTGGTATGCTGAAGGAAAGATAACTAGTGTTGCGAGTTAGACATTGCTTTAACTCAAACTCTTAAAATTTGCATAAGCAAAAAATTGAAACACATTGGTAAAACAATAAGCAACACTGTTTTGTTAAATGTGCCACGCAAGCTTTACAGCTTAAAGTTAATATTCTTTGAGAAGAGAAAAAGCATGACTTTGCAGCAGAAATTATACCAAATTTCTAAGTGCATCTCTGACTCTATCAACATGCATCAGCATATAAAAAAGCCTTAAACACCCCCGACTTGACATATGTGTATGACTACGAACACCTCAAGTGCAGAATAGGCTGATAAATGAGCTGTCATTTGTGGCTACTTTTCAATGTATAAGAAAAAATCCACCTCTATGGAATATATTTGACAACAAACGCATATATCAATTAGGGATGTCAAATTTTCTTTGTATTAAGAGGGACAAATTTTGCTTCCCAAATACACATATTGACCACAGTCTTAGATTCATAATCATAACAGTAAAAGGATCTTACATTTAATAAGATTAGTAATATTAAATTGTGTTTAATCCTCATTAACTTTCTTAACTTTATCTTTCCTTCAATGGCTCACGCAGAGGTCTAATACAAAGCATAGAACAATAATAACTTAGTAGGTGAGATTCATTTTATACTTTGTTTTGTTTGAAACTTTTATGTGAACTTGGTCTTGTTACTGATCGCTCAAATTTACAAAATCGTGCATGCCCATAATGACACTGCTTAAAAAATAATAAATATTTACAGGAAAATCACTACACTTTAGTAAAATCTTCAACATCACATTCAAGCACGTTCATCAATAGATGTGTCCATGCTTCCCGAATTTCATATTGAGTGTGGAAAAAAGTTTTTTATAAATATGGAAAAACGATTTGTCCTTTTAATAGGACACCAGGATGTTTAAGTCTCGGCAGGATTAAATTTAACTGAACCTAAAGATCATTTTCAATTTACCAGATATTTCATAGCACACATCATGGGATTTTATAATGTTGTACATTTTGCTTAACGATACCCATATAATAAAGGCGAAATATGTTGTGAATTAATTTTACAAAAGGAAAATTGCTGTCCTCTATATTCTTTTGCAAAATGAATATGAAGAGTGCCAACATTTCACATCACGGAGACACACAAACACTTTGCTACACAAATGAACATATTATTAAAAACTAGTTGCACGATAATTGTTGAATTGCTATGTATGAAGAAAGTTATTTTATAAAATTAATGAATAAACACAAAAGAATTATTTTAACATCAATATTTATTAAGTGAAAACTTTTATGAATATTTTTTTAATTGAAATTGTCACAAATATATATATATAGAACTGATTTCGGAGATTTTGGAGGTGTTCTTTGGTCTTCCGGACTTTGGCAATGATGTTTTCAGAAGTGAATCATCTGATGATATCAGCGACAGTACTTCGAGGTCGCTTTACAAGTCGGACTATATTACGTTGACTCATCCCTTCCAAATGTTTGGAGATAATCAACTCGTGGATGGCAAGAGTTACGTACCCAGGCATCATATATGGCGAAGAAAGACTGTTATTAAACATTTTAAATATATATAGACAGAAAAAAGCTCAACCGATGAATTTTTTTACATATTCTCTGATTTAGTCTGAAGTGGCTGAATACATTTCTCCTAGGAAAGATGAGGTAAATCCAAACATTGTAGCATTTCTCCTTGAGATTTAAAGTAAACAGTGATAATTATGTCTCAACATTGACGAATTCCTCGTCCTGCAACCCCAAATCGAATTATTTATGATAAATCATGGGTGGCCGAATTCTTTTTTCCAGTACTGTATTAACAGATCATTTTCTGTAGGGTATCAACTTAGCGCTTCTCATATCTTGATATTTCAGCAATATTGAAATTGAAGAGAATGAAAAGTTCAAACACTTTAATTCCTTTACATTTGTATTATATATATTTTATGAAGTTCCGAAATTAAGCAACTACAAAACACCTGTACTTCACTGTCCCAAAGGGCTATTTTTAAGGTATATTGAAAATATGTAAAAGTGTTCAAATGAAGACATGCAACAGAGCAGTGTTTTACTATCATGCCAAACTAAATCCATACATGTACTGTATATGTAAAAACTGAGACCAAAGGAGCTAGCTATGCATAATACCCTGTTTACACGTGACATAAGACAGATCTGTCTCCAATTATCTCAAGACACATGTAGCGTGTAAACACCCAAGTAGAGTAATTATAAAACAGATGTAGATCAAATAATTTTGATTTTATTGTATGTCTTCTGTCACCCTGTCACCGTGTAAGCACTAAATCATGAGACATATATGTTTTTGACTGCAGTTATTTAATTATCACGGAAGCAAAATAGCAGTAACTTCGCCGTATTAAATTAATATAAAATTATTAATCATATATTTTTTAGAATTTTATCCGATTTTCGCAATTGAAAATAATATTTTTTCAATTATACACATGCATATTCAAACATTACTTCTAGATAAATTTCTTAACAGGCATATAAATATTTTAAATTAATTTGAAATTAACAGAAACATTTGGATGCATGCAACAATGACAAATTAACCGCAATTACGAAAATACCACTGTATAGTGTCATCATCTACAACTGGAGAGAGTAAATTTCTTTGTTATTGAAGTTGTTTAAATAATGTTGACTTAATAACATTAATAGTAACGACAATGACTTAATTTGGTTTTTGAAGTAAACATACATTGATAGACTGTTAAGCTATTTTAGTACAGAAGCATTTAGCTAAGGATATAACGGGCTTAGGATACTTGCACAGACAAACCGACGGGCCTAATTTTATGTATGCAGTCCATAACAAATGCACCCGTGAGGGAACGCAAAGTATGGACAAAATCGTGGATAAAATGGAGACCACGAAGAGGCATTGAGGCTTCCTAATTTTAAATTAATTTAAAATATTTATGGGTCCGATTTATCTGTTAGCAAATTTATCTAAAATGCACAAGTAATGTCTAAATATGCATATGTAATTGAAAAAATATTATTTTCAATTATGAAAATTAAATTAAATATTAAAAAATATATGATTAATAATTTTTTATTAATTTAATACGGCAAAGTTACTGCTATTTTGCTTCCATGATTATTAAATAACTGCAGTCAAATCATATATGGCTCATGATTTAGTGTTTACACGGTTACAGCGTGACAGAACACATACAATAAAATCAAAATTATTTGATCTACATCTGTTTTATAATTACCCTACTTGAGAGTTCGTATGTCTTATGTTTTGGGTGTTTACACGCTACATATGTCTTGAGATAATTGGAGACAGATCTGTCTTATGTCACGTGTAAACAGGGTATAAGTAAATAGCCGCAAGTTTACAATATTCTCAATGCTTTAATTAAAATTTGCTAAATCCATAAAACGTGTGCTTCCTCTAAATCTTACTTGTTTTGGAAATAATGTACATTTTCAATGTATATATATACATATATGTATATATATNAACTTTATTGCAATTGGCATTTGGCTACTGGGGATGCTGTTCCAAGTCTATAACTTTAATCACAGGTATCTAAAGCAAGGAAAGTGCCAACAAAGATATAATGAAGCTTTGGATAGAATTCATGGTATTTTCTCTTTTGTTGGATTGCTAAGTAAGAATTTCCAATTCACGATCAAATATATGAGTTATAATTGCAATTTTTTGAAATAAAAAAAATACTCATGAAAATCTAGTCACCCCAGTGCTGGGATTTGACAATAATAAAATCCAACAATTTAAAAAATTTTATAGTTGAAAATTCTATGTTGTGATTGTTAAAATGTTTATGGAGCTTGCATTCTTAAGCAATGACTTCCAAATGTTACAAACTTGTAGAAATTTTAAAATTTGTTTGATTTATCTACTAATGTATTTGTACTTCTTCTCAATAAGTAAATATATATATATATGTATATTAAGGTGCTTGAAAAATTGGAATAATAGAGCTGTGGCATAGTTTCAAATGAATTTTTGCAAGCTGAATTTGACTTCATTATATTTTCCTCTACCTATAAAAAAGTACAAATTTTTTAATGACATTTCCCTAGGTAAACCTTTGTGTTGGAATTTTTAAAATTTTTTACTATATACTGCAAATTATGTGCGCCGTATGGCTGCTTATTTTCAAAGCTTACAATAATAATCAAGCGCTTTGCATATTCCAAATTTGAATCAACACACATTATTTTGGTAAACTGAGTCACCATAATAGGACGTACGCTTTGTGCCAGTTTACATCAAAGCACACAACATAAGATAGATGCTACACAATAGATGCTACTAGTCAATAAACACGCAATAAAAATCTACATTAGTGAAATATAGAATTAGGGCAACCTACTGGTAGGATTTTTCAGAATAGATAAAAGGGCACAAAATAAAAAATTTCCGAAAACATTGGTATTATTTTTACCAATCAGAGCTTTGAAGGCAGTATTTAAATGTGAAAGCTTTAGGAGAATACATAATTCGAGCACTTAAGGGGAATATTGGTTATCTTACGAAATGTCAGTAACACAGCCTGTCCAGTTTCTCAACGAATTTGAAAACGTGGAATTAATGTATGCTTTAAATTCTATGCAAACTGTCTTTTTTGAAAAGAAGAATCATGTTAATGTTCGCGGAAGGACTGACTTAATATCATCAAATAATCAGTGGCCTATTTCAGGAACTGATAAACGCAAGAGTTTGTTCTGACTTTCCACAAGCCGATCTTCCGGTCTACAAACCTAGACAACCTACATTGAAACTTCTGGAAGAGAAAGTAATTGATTACTAAGGCTGTGCGATTAGTAAAATTTAAAGATCAGTCAATTATCAATTATCGATAATGAACAAAAAACAAGAAAATGTTTTTAATAATAAAGTCAATTTTACTTAAAACAACTTCGGAGAAAAATGTTTCTGGATTCAGACTTTCCCGACGCGCAAGAGAAAAGAATATAATATTTCGCTAATATTATATGTAATGTAATGACATTTTATTAAAAAACATTTTGGTTGTTTTCGGCACTTTTATTACTATACACTAATTGATAATTGATTCGGTTGGTAAAAAATGTTCGGTCGGCGTCAATTAATAAAATTTCGGTAAATTATCAATCAATCAATAGCACAGCTTGATTGATTACTTAAGTGAACGAATTTATTGCCCAAGTCCGAGGTACATTTAAGAAAAGGTTAGAAAATCAGCAAGCTTCAATTAGGTGTTATGAAGCAACTGTAAATAATAAATGTTTCTTTCATGTTCTCATTAGTCCCTACTGCATGTGAGCCTTGGCTAGTGTTGTGTAGAGTAATTGAAAAGGTTAATTCTGCTGTAGTTCGTCAAGATGTAGATAATATAAAAGTACTTGACATTTTTGCATCGTAGATGATTAAGGCTAGATCAATCTTAAAGAACACACCACAACATTAACTTAATTCTCAAGATGTTGAAAGGGTCATATCTATCTGTTGACAACATCATTTCAAGCGGTAAGGCTGCAACAATGAAGCGGCTGTCAATTCCCCCTCACCCAAATATCATCTAATGGGGAAATTGGCTGGAAGAAGCTGCAATGTGCACTACCAACACTTAACCCCTGTCAAGAACACTGCAAGAAAGTGGGATGACAGTGAATCTGTTTTTGAAACTCGTAATTGAAACAATTGATACTCTTTTTGGTGAATCAATTAGTAAAAAATAATATTATGTTATACATTTACCAATTAATTTTTCCCAGTATGGTATGTGAATCTAATCCAAAGTCAAAAATTCGAAAATTTTAATATATAGGTGGGAAATTTTGGTGCTATCAATTTAGTTAGTTTTGTAAAACTTATTTAGAACGATTTTTTTCCATAATTTAGCTACAGTATCCAGTGTGTTCATATTCTGTTAAATTATTGGCTGCTAACTTTTAATAAAAAAATGACTAAACTACTACTACTAAAAGACTTTATTTAGTTATTTCAGACTACAAAATATTCATAAAAGTGTGCATTTACAATTAAGACAAGGACAAAATATAAAACGGCTGCAACCTTCACGAGAATAATAATCACGTAAAAAATTAAAAAAATAGCACAATTAACGTTTGTTTAAAAAATCTAGGTCTTTCATAAATTCACAAATTATACTTGGCTTGGAGACAGTTCACGTAATAAACAGTTTTTGTGAAAAAAGAATTTTCTATTCCTTTCAAATGAGTTTTTTGTACAGAATTTCAGTCTATTACTACTACGTAAACCAGGTCGTGAATTTTCTTCAATGCTGACATATTTCCAAAAGTCAACATCATCCATACCAGTTACTAGTTTATTAAATAAAATGATATCATTAAATTGCAATAAAAGGGATATTGGTAAAAGTCAATTTTAACAAACGGTCGCGGTAAGCCATTGAGTATCCAATAATCCACTTTGAAGCCCGGGATTTAAATTTCTCCAAACATAGTAAGTTGCTGACATTGGCATGCCAAACAGAAGAACAATAAATCAGAGTTGATAGAATATATGATCTGTAAAGGTTAACTTTTGTAGTAATATGCGCAATTTTTGTAACAATAAGTTGTGAGGAACTTTGTCAACAGCTTTTGCCATATCTAGATAAAGCGTGTGTATAGGCCTATTTTCGTCAATAGATCTATACAATTCGTCCAAATAAAGCCAAATCTGGAGCTGTGTAGAAGCTTTGATTAACATTTGCAAACATTACGTAATGCCACTGGGAGAGAACACTGTGCAGTGATTGGCTGAGTAGCTGAAAAAGATGAAGTTTGTTATTAAAAATAGAAATCTAGACGCTATTCACACCTAATGGTTTAACATCCGGTGAATCACTGTGAAGGATATAAAAGGTCTGGAAAAAACGCCTAAAAGAGAGCAGTTGGAGATTGCAGAGACTACAGAATTGAGTGCTTCTGGATCGCCCAGAAGATATCCAATCAGAAGATAAACACTTGGGAAATAGCCCTAATAAACACAGAGCAGAAAGTTTTGAACAGCAATGACTATAGAAGGAAGTGCTCTCAGTTCACTGAGAAGGATTGCAGAAGTTAGAGTCTGTAGTAAAGATTCGTACGCCTCTAACGTATTAGTGAAGTATAGTGCTTTAGGTACTTTTGCGTTATTTTCCTTCCACTCAAGTAAATGCTAGTTTACCAATATAATAATAGACCTAACCCAAAACCTCTTAACCAAACTTAATATTAACCCAAACCCTAACCCTAAACTAAGCCAACTCACACCTTAGTCCTAACCCTAACCCAAACCATACCCCAAACAATATGTAAAAGGCATATGCAAATTTATTATTAATATTAGTAAGTTTCAATATGAATTATAAAACAGTTATAACATACTTTTATTAATATGCTAATTAGTGCTTCAACTATGCGGCTTTTGTTTGTTTACAAAGCAATTATAAGATTTGGCAATGTTTATTCAATCAACACAGCGCCTTTCCCCTCAAATCTTTTCACGTAGTTACATTGTTTCAAAGCCTTCTTAAGAGGCTTTGTCTTGTTTTCATAATTCAAATTGAATTTTTTTGATTTAGTTGGCTCTATTATGACGAAGAACATAGTATAATGTTAGGTTTAAGGTTTGGAGTAAGATTAGGGTTAGAGTACAATTTAGTTTAGAGTTGTGTTGTATTTAGGGTTATGTCTTGAGTTAGGGCCTAGGGATATAGTAAGAGTTATGTTTGGAGTTAGGGTCATGGTTTGGGTAAGGGTTACGGTTATAATTATTATGTTGATAAATTAGCTTATTTTTGCAAAAATGCAAAAAATTGATTGTGGGGGGGGGGAGGGGGGGGAGAGAAAACACAAAAATACCTTGCTTTAAATTAGATTCATACTTTTGGTTAATAAACTTAAAAATTAAATTTAAATCTTTTATAATAGAAAACTGTTCAGAAAACAGACTGTATTAACTGCAAGTTAGGTTCTAAAGTTTTGATTAAATAACTTTTCTTAAAAATAGGGTTCTAAACTGTTTGTTTTTATATATAATATATATATATATATATATATATATATATATATATAGAGTATATATATAGTAATTAAATCAAGAATCATGAAATTCGTCGACTTAACAAGTAGTTCCTAAAGTCAGCTTTTTGCAGAATTTGAAACATGGCTTGATGTGATTGGCTCTATTATAGACTTGCTTGTAAATTTTGACTCATGTGCAGCCAATCAACTTCAGTACTCTCTTATAAATTTTATGCAAATATAAAATATTCATTCTGCCAACTGATGGGTGCCTTTATAGTAACATTGCTGCTTTTTTCACTCTCTGCAACAGAATGTAGAAGTCGACATGTAATAACAAAGAAAGTAAGTGTTAACTTATACACAATACTTTAAATTTTCATGACCATAATTTGTCAAATTTGAGGAATATGTTCTGCATGCTAATATATGGAAAATATTTATATCAGGTATCAATCAGTTAATTTCTTTCTATGTTGTAATGAGTAGCGTCAAATCCTTAAATATCAGGGGGTGCTAGAAGTTTGAATTTTTCTTATGTGAGCAGGTGTAAAGAATTAAGCATCATTAACCTTAAACAGCTTCGGAATTTCTTAAAATTTTTTTCATGATTTTTTGAAAATTTCTTAAACGTTTGTAGCTCACAAACTAATAAAGATATGCAAAGTTTAGAAAGTGTCGTCTGTTTCACTTACCTCTTGAAGCCACGCTTGATCCAAGCTCCATTAACGCATGCCATTGCATGACTGCTCCAACCCCAGTGCCTTCAGCAGCACTGCTTCTAATTTTTTGCGTGGCACATCTCAATGGGCTTGCGAGATTTAATTATGCCAAAAGACTGTTAAAGTTCTGTGTTTGTCACATGAGATCTAAAACTTAGAATTACATAAACATTAGCTGTGAAGAGTATTATTAAATCTTTGTAAAAAAATTTGGAATTTTCAACAAAAAATAGTAAGAATTTCAAATACTTTAGCCACAACAATGTGCCTTATTACAAATGATTAACATTACATTCAAACATGTTAACCAATGGATGTGTTTAAGTTTTGCTTAGATGGGTTAATTTCTTTGTCACTAACGGTTATATTTAATCTAGCTCAATTTCAGTATCTAGCATGTCTTCTTGAATAAATTTCATTGTTCAAGCTACAAATAAAAATTTTTAAATTTTAAAATATGCCTTCAAAAATTCAAGAGCATTGTTGTTCTTCTGTAAGCAAGTCAAATTTCATGGAAAACAAATTCATGCAAAAAGTAGTTTTCAGTGCAGAGTCATTCACAAAGTTTCTGTTTGCTGCATTTTTTCAGAGTTTTGTTATATGATTTCATTTATGAAATGCTTCAACAGTAAAAATATTCTCTATTTTAAAGTATTTATTATAAGCATTGATATACAAAATTCGAGTGAGTTATTGGTGTGTAATCACTTTTGTGAATTACTAACATACTAATTTGGAATTAAAAAGATGACAAAATTATGAAAACTTAATGATAACAGATACAAAAAACGGCCCCCAGGTTTGACGCCATCTGTAAGCATGGCTGAGTTTCAACATTGAATGTGGTTCACAGAAGAAGGGCAGTGGACAAAATCTTGAGGTTGGGCAAACAATAGCTACTACAAGCCACCTGTAAAATTGGCGAATTATATGTTTAACATAAAAATTTATATATTATTTATCAGAAATCTTATACATAGTGTTGTTGTTGTTACCAGATGATGGGAAATTAATAGATAATGTCAAAACAGCAGTCATAAGCATTAATCTAGAAATTGAATTGCCCGAGATTACCTGGTGTTATAGTAGGCTTTTGGAACTAATTGACAAAGAAGAAACCCAAAAATATTCTATGATCCAAGCAACAAATTGCAGTGTTTTGAATTTGAAAAATATTGATGTGCACTTCAAGATGGTATGCAACAAAAAATGGTCAAAATGATTTTCTACATATAGCAAATTGTACAATGCGAGCTACCAGTCCAGTCATTACCAACATGTTCAGTTGAAAGAAGCCTCTCTCTTTTCTGAAGAAAATCTTGTGCAAAGATTGCAACCTTCTTCCTGAAAACTTGGGGAAATGCTTTATCTTCCATTTTGGCTATTGTGCTGATAACTAGTGATAAATACAATTGATTGTTCAGCATAATTCCTATTTTTTGTTCTAAAGCTAAAAAATATACAAAATTGAACAATTAATATTTCAAAAAATCATAATTTTTGGGTCAAAATTAGTTTGCCAAAATTATTAGCAATGTTTATTTTGCATTTGTTATTTTTAGGCTTACCTTGATATATCTGTTGGTAATAAAGATGCTGGCCAAATTGTCATTGGCCTTTTTGGTGATGCTGTACCCAAAACAGTTGAAAATTTTGCACAGCTTTGTACAGGAGAGGTAGCTTTTTTTTAATAATCATTCATTTGCCTTTTTAGAAAGGATTTGGTTATAAAAATAGCAAATTTCATCGCATCATGAAGACCTTTAAGATTCAAGGTGGTGATATTACCAAAGGGGATGGTACTGGAGGTTTGAAAATATTTCATTTTTTATTGAACATAAGTAATTTGACCAAATTTTCATTCAAGTGACTACCTTTTTTAAGCCACAAATGCAGATGATCATTGCATTTCTAGATTTTATTTATTTGTAAAATTTACTTGACAATCTAAATTATAATTTTCTTGACTTTAGATCTATGTATCATTTTTTCTTATTAGATCAATTAATGAACTCAAAAGGTAGATTTTTGCTTGGGAATCTTCTTTGCTGTTTTTTGATATACATGCACTTCCTTTAAATTCAAAGTCAAGATAGAATTGTTAGGGGCCTTGCAATTGGTACACAGTGCTTAGACTGGAGAACAGACTGAGATTCTTTTAGCAACATTCATCAAAGCATTCTATTCTGAAAGCACCATTTGGCATGATAGCAAAGAGCACACAGAGCCAGCTTAGTTCCATTTTCCATACACTTGATGTCATATTGTTGATGTTTCTTTTTTCAGCATTCCCCAACATTGACATGCTGACACACTCACGCCTGAAATGTCAATACTTCATGTAGGAACAACTACATCTGCAGGTCTTGTAAATGTACCTTCCTTGTCTAGTCTTTCTCTCTTTTCAAGGATGGATTTCACAGTGAATAATTTATGCATGGTTTTTCAAATGATGTTGTCATAACTGACTATATATTTTCAACACTTGCAGGCTAGTGCATGGTTTCCAAAGAGATGCAAGCTCTTGTCAGGACAGCATGAGCACATTGATATAGCATTTGCCAGTTGAAGATATAGTGGTAACTTCAGAAGGGTCTGAAAGGCTGCTCATTCCAAACTCAATGCATTGTCTGGAGAAGCAATTATTGACAGTCAGTCCAACCTGTTGTGCACAGTATGTCAATGACAAAACTCACTGATTGTACAGCAGATATTGAGTAAACCTGTCACTCCTTTTCCCTTAATACCTTTAGAAAAATGCTTCTGACTCTTGTAAGTGCTGGGAAGAGGATAATGCTTGAGGGCTGCACCCGTAGACACCCATTCAATGTATCTGTTTATTTCCATTACATGGTGTCAATTGAGGATTATTGGAAATGATGTACACAGATCAGAAATGAGCTTCAAATTATTTGAATCCTACACACCAGAATAAGATATAGTGCTGCTTGCCATCAAGTCTTTTCATTCAGCTCAAGATAGGCAGGTTCTCCAAAGTTCCTCATGATGCATTGGTCAAAGGCAATGTGAACCATGTTACAGAAGCTATTGTAGAATCTCATAAAGGTCATTATAATCTGAGGATCTTGTAGTGAATGTATAACTCCACTAGTTTCTCTGGAAAATCACTGATGTATTGGGTGATAATTTGACATTTTTCAAGTAAACCTCAAACCCAGACCATAAATAGCAGCCACATAGATAAAACAATGGAGAATCAGTACAAATGTCAAGAGGCCCAATGGATAAAATTTTTGCACTCCAGTAGCAGAGAAAAATAACAGTGACATGTAAGAGGATGAGTGAAATTTTAGCATCATATTACCCATGGTAGGATTTTTTTGAAGAACTTGGCATGTTCTTGTGCTGTTAAACATTGATTGTACTTGTTTGTAATATCCATTTGATTGCTGTGTTTTTAGTACATTTTCTGAGGAGTATTGTTCCTGGTTGCCTGATTGATCATATTTTGGGGTAGCCTTGCCTTCCTGTAAATGGGATGTGTGCTTCAAGGTTGGCCAGCCAAGGCTGAAGTTTCCTATTATACTGCAACTTGAATTTGAGAACTGGCAGCACATTTGTTATTATGTGCTTGACTTGATGACTTTCATAATATTCTCCCTTAAGAATACACATATTTCTGGTTTCATTGAGCAATTCCATAGAACTTTGCCTATGAATATAACTGCAACATTCATTTTAAAGATGTTGTGTTTGTATTGCCATGATTGGGGCAATTGATTATTTACAAATACCAATCAGCAATTTTCAAGTAGTAAGGTCACTTCTTTGTGAATTAGCCAAAATTGCCAGAGTAAAGATTGCACATCATTCCTTGCTGATGACAGTCATTAATAGATATTGCAGTATTAAGACAAATCAAGGTAGTGATGAATTTGGAATTTCAATTTTCACACCAAGAAGTTAATGGAATCCTTTATTGCTAAAGGAATGAAGGTATCTAGAAAATGCAATATTGAGTCACATGTTTATAACACATTACAGGAAATATATAAATGCTCAGTAACATTTTTCATGTAAAGAATTGTAACTATTTATATATTAAACTGGTTTTAGGATATATTCATCCATTGTGTGGGAATCTTGAATTACTGGTTGGGAATTTTCCCACTCAGTTTTTATATTATCACGACCTTGTGTGCTGTAGTGCTTTTGGAGTTCAGTAGAAGTGATAATTAAATACTTGCAGGGTGGTGCTAATTTTTCTTCATGACACAGGGCTTTATTTGGTATATGTATGATTAAATGGTTAATAGAAATTTTATTTATGAAATTTATAACTACAAAAATTTCAATTAATGTTTCATATTTTAAATTTAGGCTCTAGTTATGGATATTTATACAATAGTTCATTATTTGAGTCCTCATATTAATTTGCTATTCTATTTTTCACAATTGAGTATTTACCACTAACAATTCAATTAAAGGATTTACAATGTCATATTTTAAGGAAAAAGCATTTATGGTGATACCTTTGAAGATGAAAATTTTAATGTGAAGAATGAAAGAGAAATGTATGTTTCTATGGCAAACAAAGGAAGAAATACAAATAATTCCCAATTTTTCATTACTACAAGCAAAACAGATTGGCTTGATGGAAAAAATGTTGTTTTTGGTGCAGTTGTGTCTGGCAAGGTAATTATGATTGTTTTAATATTCAATATTATTAGAAAACAAAGTAATTTTAAATCCACAAAAATATTTTTTTGAGCTAGATTGCATAGATACTATTAAACGAATATTGTGAATTACTTTATATATCATTTTCAAGTAATTTTGCAAGTAGCCATTTTGTATTCTTCAAGATTCTTATAGTTCTAACCTTATTTACTTTAGTAAAATATTTTGACATAAGCTTGAGTTAAAATTTAAAATGAACAGGCATATATATATATATATATAATTAAGTAAAGGAATGTAAATAACTAGATTTAGGTTCAAAATAAGACTGCAGATGCATAAAAAATACAAATACCAATAAAGAAGCTTCAAACATTTCCAATCTTTTCATTTTATTTTTATTGTAAATACTGTAACAGCAAGTTGGAAACACCATTTTGCAAACTTAACAATTTATGTTATGAATTTAAACTATTTTGTTGGTAAAGTAATAATTTGCTGGTAAATTATAAAAAATCTATTTAGGATGTTGTTAGGACTTTAGATGACCTTCCAGTAGACTCCAACTTCAGACCACTAGAAGATGTTACAATTGTTGATTGCAAAGTGCAAACTGTTTAATGCAGTTAATTTTTTCCCATTTTGGTATATCATTGTAAATAATTGTACACAATAAGTTTATAATGCATTTCTTGATTCCATGTTATGTCACCAACTAAATATATATTTTGACCTTGCCTTTTCAACTTGAAAAATGGGGAAAATCTGCAACTATGCCAGAGTACATCAAGAAATTTTTATAAATTTTGGCCTTGCTACTTTCTTTGCAAAAAGGCTGTAACTGGCCTTAAGCTTCAAGGCTTGCTTTTGGCAGGGAAAATTTTTGAATTTATATTTAATCTATGTTGCTTTAGTCTAGAAAATTACCCTTGGGGCTACGTCAAACAAATTTCAAAATATAATAAATACATTTCTAACAAAATACAATTTTGATGTTTTCTGATTATCAATTGTTTTCATAAATTTAATCAGTCTTTAATTTTTCAAAGAATTCAATTTGTGAATGTTTTAGTTGATATGTGTGTCTTTGATCCCATAAAGTGATTTCATCTTTATGTATAGATATTATAGACGTCCATTAGTAATAATGATTTTTAAATGGTTGCAATAGCAATATGCCACTATGGATTTTTTAGTTTGATTAGCTCAAGTAAGCATTTACAAAATAATATATTTAAACAATATTGGCCCTGATGACTTACTCGAAATTTATATTTTGACTTGTGTAAATCATGCATGTAAATGTATATTCTGATTATTCAATTAAAAATGCTTCAAGTACAAAAAATCAAATTTAAGAAATTTTAATATTGATGAATATTTTGTTTATTGAAACACTTTAAAATTTTATGGATCTTATATGTATATTGTAAAAATTCTATATATCAGTAAATTACATTCCTTCAAGACCAGAAAATTTTAGACATTGCAATAATTCCCTTCTAAGCCCATCCCTGATATAAAAGAGTTTTGATAGCACTGTAGTAGATACTAATTACACCTTCTTCTGATTTCAGAGCAGCAGATAATGATTTTTACAAATTTGGATGATTTTTTATGTTACCAAATTCTACTAGAATGTTGCACTCAAGATGGTCAGTTTCCTAATTTACACCTTAATTTTCTACTATTAAAACATCAAAAATTTGCAAACTAGACAACCTAGTTGGCTTTTCATTAGAAATGTTGTTGTCATAACTGATATTTGTGCAGTTCAAAATTGGAAAGTCTCTGAAGTGAAATATGGAAAATAGTTCACAATGATTACTACATGTAGTTCATCCAGCATTAGCATTTGTATGTAGGCTTTTACCCCATTCTAAAACTTACATTTCCAAAATACTTGAAAGATTTGCATGATTAAAACATAGGTTGCTTTAATCTTAAACTGCCATTATAAAGAACAAGCTAATTTCCACATTTACAAATAATATTTTCAAATCCTATTAGCAAATCTCAAAATAATCCAAACATTCTCATAGATGAATGTAATTAAGGTATCTCCTATTATTAATGCTTAGGTTCCTGCATTGTTTTATTTTCTTTTAACTACTAGTAGTGTAAATAAAACAGAAGAGAGGTCTATATTTGACATTTTGACCCCTCCTGACACATAGATATTGAGGAAGTGTTTGCAACATCATCTAGTGGTGATGTAATTAATGACTCAATATTTTGTGACATTTACATGGTTGATTTTAGATGCAAAAAAATACATAGCATTTTCACAGACTACATTTACTCTGTTATTATACTATCTCATCTACCAAAAAATTTCCATACATTTTCCAATGAATAATATAACTTTACAATCAATGTAATTTATTTTGGTTTTTTGAAAATGTATATATTACATTCAAAAGACATCAATTGATTTTTCAAAATACGCTATTTCATTGTAAAAAATTCAATTTTCACAGCTAAACCATTCTAATTTAATCTATTTTTACTAATACATCTGGAAAATATTAAACAATTAAAATTTTGCTGAAACAAAAAAAGATGTGATAAATAATGTAATAATATAATGTTTTGAATTTATAGAAACAAGTAAACCATGCCCACACTATTCATGAATTAACAATGGGATTATCATTGAATTATGATTAAAATTAATATTAATTGTAAAGCAAATTCAGTTTAGATTTATCATCATTAATTTTGTAAAATGCAACTAAGAAACAACATTTATCAAATAGTATTTGTTGAAACAATTTGGCAAAAACAAATGGGCAATATCACTTCCATTATTTTTCAGCCATATTGGCAGACAATTCAAAATTCAAATTCAACAGGTAATTTTGGATCTGAAACTATAAATAGAGAAAAATCATTTGGAAAACTATTGAAGTAAAATCTGTCTAGTTAATATAAGATATAATAACCTACAATCAGTTGTCCAACCATTTCTTGAATAGTTTTATTATTGCATACATGTTAATGAAAGAATCAGTAGTCAGCTAAATGGAGAAAAACTCCTAATCATATCCCTAACATAGATGCAATTTCATCACTTGGATCAAGGACCCTCAAATTGCTCCCAATGTGTGCCCTTGCCACTACTAATGCATTGACCATTTAGCTTGTCATCATTTAGTAATAATCAAACCAAAGTAAATCTAAAGATAAGATTTTTGAAGAATTTACTTCCACAGTTTTCCCAATTGACTTCACGCTATTTATAGTTTCTAATCCAAATGTACCTGTTGATTTTGAATTTCAAATCATCTGCCAAGATGGCTGAAAATTAATGGTATCATGCCTTTTCATTTTGCCAAAATGGTTTCAACAGATACTACTTGGTAAATGTTGTTTCTTAGTTGCAATATACAAAATTACTGATGCTAAACATAAATTGATACCAGTTTACAATTAACACTGTTTGCAATTGCCCTTGAATTTGATATTAATCTTCTCTGACTAATCTCTTTTTTTTGCAGCTCTAATTGTTGGTTTATGCTACATTAATCAAGCTAATAAGAGTGACAACATCAAGGATAGGCAGAAATAAATGAAGAGAGGTGATCAAGATGGTAGAGTATTTTTACAATACTTTGGTACACTCAACAACAGAAATGACCCCATTCAAAGCAATGTTTTGAAGAGAAGCAGCCACACCTCTATCAATGCAATATTCTAACTACAGTGGAAAATTGGAGAATAACCACGTGAACCAATTAAAGAAACAGATTACAGCAATTCAAGAGACAATGTGCCACAACATAAAAAAGTCAGCTGTTAGGCAACAACATAATTATAACAAAAATTTATGGTCATGCACACAAAGAACAGAGACAAGTATATGCATTCACACCAACAAAACTCACTGACACAAACCAGGTTTGAAAATTAAAAACAGTATGGTCAGGACCTCACACAATAATACAGACACTACCAAATAATGAGTATATGCCAGACAATAATAGATTGTTACACTTTCAAAACCTTAAGAGAGCAATGGTGGACATTGAAGAGACAAAGATAGATGAGAAGACCAAGTTCAAAATATGCCAACTTAATGGCAATGAAATAGTAGTATATGATATTCATGATTTAGATAGCATACCTGAGGGCGATTTCAAGGAAGAATTCACAGTGGACATCAGAGATGAAAGCATTGGAGAAAGAGTGCTGCCCCAAAGGACAGCAAGAAACAAATATACATATGACCCTGAAATATGAGAAAGAGACTGTAATGCAATCAACAATCAGAGGAGCTCTTGTAGCATAATCCAAGAATTAACACTGCTAAAGATAAATTAATAAGAGATTAGTTGGTCAAGGAAGATTATCATCAAATTATGATTAAATTAATATTAATTGTAAAGCAAATTCAATCTAGATTTATCATCATTAATTTTGTAAAATGCAACTAAGAAACAACATTTACAAAATAGTATTTGTTGAAACAATTTATCAAAATGAAGGGGGCAATATTGCTTCCATTATTTTTCAGCCATCTTGGCAGATGATTCAAAATTCAAATTTGACAGTTACTTTTGGATCTGAAACTATAAATAGAGAAAAATTATTTGGAGAACTGTTGAAGTAAATTTTTCAAAAATCTTATTTTTAGAATTTATTTGTTTTGCTTATTATTAAATCATGTCAAGCTAAACCATCAATGCCAAATTGTTTCAACAAATACTATTTGGTAAATGTTGTTTCTTTGTTGCATTTAACAAAATTAATGATGATAAATCTAACCTGAATTTGCTTTTTAATTAATATTCATTTTAATCATAATTTGATGATAATCTTCCTTGACCAACTAATCTCTTCTTCATTTATATTTAGCAGCATTAATTCTTGGATTATGCTACAGGATGTTACACTTGTACTTTTTTGTTATTGTGCTCTGATCTAATAGATTTATTGAATATTGGTTGTATCCCTCTTTCACACCTACTTTTTACTTGTTGCATTGTTTTTCACAAGTTTCTCAATGAATTCCTCCTCTGTTTCTGGTCATTTGTTTACAGTTGTCTCAATATAATTCTCTTTTATGATCATTTGGATTGACTTTTCCGTTTTGTCTGTTGCAAATTATGTGAATCTCTTTTTGTTATTCTGGTTTTCTATTTCCTTTGCTTTTCTTATTTAGCATTAATAGTTGTAGTTCATCTCTAATGTAGAATCGGTGGCTGTGAGGAAAACTTAGCTAGAAACTTAATTGACTCCACAAAAGGTTTGAATAGCGTTTACTGAACAGCCACGATTCTGAGAAACAGGTTAACAGAGAACTTATAGCATGTAGATATAACATTGGTAATTCATCCAAGTAACAGAAATACTTTTAGGTAAGAACCAAGATGACCAATTCCTATGGCTTCCAGCCGAAGCGGAACATCCAGAAGTAAAGTGCTTAACCTATTGACTGGTGCTACCCTATTTGTCTCACTTGCTTAATTTCTATCTCACTTCAAAAATACAAACTCTCATTTTCATTGTTATCTCTCAGCTCACTATTAAATAATCTGTAATTGCCAGATATTCGTGCTAGCCAACGGCATGGTATCATCACAGTGTAAGGTTTTATGAGTGCATGTACGTGTTGAAATACGAACGAGAGATTTATTATTTCCTTATGCATAACTGTATACATA
>CABFPE010000080.1:1870590-1883342 GCA_900660155.1 Hofstenia miamia
GCATGGTATCATCACAGTGTAAGGTTTTATGAGTGCATGTACGTGTTGAAATACGAACGAGAGATTTATTATTTCCTTATGCATAACCATATACGTAACTTAATGGACCACAATTCGGACTGGGTAGTCAAAGGACCCCCAGAAGCAATGTGTCGCCCCGTGCTCGTGAAAGCACTCCCGAATTGTCGCCGACTTAAGCAATAAGTTTCATTTAAAGTAATAAATAAATAAGAAACACAACGGTAAAGACGGCAGTTAAGAGTAGACAAAGTCTATTGAACATTCGCTACAGTTGTCTCAGTTTATATACAAAGATTATTATCATTACCTGCCTTTGTTTACAACTTTTTGATAGCAATGTAGTTTAACATGATCAATCTTAAATTCCCTCGCCAAATTAAATTTGAGCAAAATAAAAGCACCAACGAGGGGACATCAATTAAACAATAACAAACTAAAATCGAAATTAATCGATACGTCATGGTGACGTAATAATACAAAGATATAATCGAAAGAATAAAATCAACAGAATCCCCAAGCGACTCTACACTAAGACTATCAATTTCCATAATGCTTTCATCATGCATGTCAGCCATCAGTTGCTG
The DNA here is from genome assembly GCA_900660155.1 of Hofstenia miamia. NCBI lineage: Eukaryota > Metazoa > Xenacoelomorpha > Acoela > Hofsteniidae > Hofstenia > Hofstenia miamia. The sequence goes on from CABFPE010000080.1 coordinate 1,871,196, forward strand.
CCATTTTTTGATTTCATTTTATATTTATTTGTTTGTTTTTGTCAGCAATTCTATTTGTCACTGGAACAAATTCCTGTGTTCTGTAAATCATGTTGTATCACATACTTGCCAATGATCCAGTTGGTTGAGCTCCACTTCTCAGCTCATTGATATAACTTATGTGTACCCTATCCTAGCTCAGTATATACTCAAGACAAGACACAACTCGACTTGGCCTCTGTTTGTAAAAGTGTTTCATGTACTTGCAACCTGACTTGTTACTAGCTGTATAGTAAATATTATGTATAGCCATTACCAAAATATATGGTCTTTAATAATCTAATAAAATAGCAGCTTCCTATTCTACACTTAATAATTGCTACATGCTTGGTCACATTATTGGTCACATTATCATCATTAATTTGGATCTAAAATAATATATATACAAATTCCCAGGTCTTGGCTTACTAGCTGTATTTCACATTTGTTAATTATAATACATGTAGAATAATGATTGGTAGCTAGCTAAACAAAAGCAAAAACTCCTAGTCCTAACCTAAGTGCACTTTCATGTCTTGGCACAAAGATCCTTGAATTGTTCCCATGATGGATCCAAGCCACTACTAAACACAACTCATTTAGCTTGACATCATATTGAAGCATAATCCAAAGAATAATGCTGCTAATAAAGAAGAAGATCAGATGATTAGTCAAAACTAAGATCAAATTATGATTGTTAATTAGAAAAACAATTTAAGTTAATTATCAGATTATCTTTGTAAATGCAACCAAGTAATAACATAGCAAATTAGTACTTGTCATCAAATAATTTGACTAAACAAAAGGGGTGAAATCACTTCCATTATTTTTAGCTATTTTTGCTGACAAACTAAATTCAAATTTCAAACAACAGGTACTTTTTGAATTAGAGTATAAATAGAGCTAAAATTAATTTGGAAACTGTTGAAGTAAATTCTTTGAAAATTTTATTCTTAGATTTTATATCAGTTTGATTATTTATACACAATGTCAAGCTAAACAGTAAATGTAGTGGTTTGGGAACATATTGGGAGTGACTTGAGGGTCCTTGATCCAAACCATGAACCTGCATTTATGTTAGGTGTACAAATAGGAGTTTTTCTCTGTTTAGCTGGCTATTGATTCGATTGTTTACATGTAACCAATAATCAACATTGGTAAAAAAGGGCTGGATAGCCTAACATAGGTTATACATGTTTTATATGATAGACTTAGGTGACCTATAATAGACTGATAAATAGACTGAGCATGTATTATGTTATTTAAATGCAAGGTAGGAAGCTGCAAGTTATTAAGTAACTTAATTATATTAACTTAATTAAAGCCAATAGTTTTTGGTAATGGCTAAAGTAATAATCATTAAGCAGCTAGTGACATTGCAAGGTTGTGAAGTGAATTAAAAACACAGTACAAATTGAGCTTAAGTCAGTTACAAATTGCATTGAGAACTACACTGAGTTAGGATAGGGAACACATAAGAACTTGGTTGAGCTGAGGTTCAAAGCCACCTAGATCAGCTATGGAAACAAAAATGAAGTGATGCAGAGATCAGAGTTGGCCAGAGGCCATTGATACACCATTCACGGAGCAAAGCTATGATGGCAGAGTACCTAAATAATATTCAATTATTTCAGTTAAAGGAAGATTAGCAGAAATATATATATTCAATAGCTAACATGAGTACATCCCTACCCACAGTTGATGTGGAACAATAGTTTACAAGAATCATTTAACCTACATCAATGCTTGGTAGCAGATGCTACAATATTAAATAATCAAACTATAATAAGAAATTAATATAAGAGTTCTGAAGAAATTTCTTTATCAATTGTTACAACTAATTTGAATCTATTTATAGTAACTTGAAAAAGTACCTGTCAATTTCAAATTTTGAATCTTTCACCTGCGGCTAAAAATAATGGAAGCAATTTCACCCTTTTCATTTGGTAAATATTAATAGTATCAACAAATATTAATTCATAATCAATTGCACTGATATTACTTTGTTACAACATACAGACTAATTTAAGATGATAATACTTATTTACAATCCATTTTTAATCACATTCAAATTTGATCTTAGTGCTTCTTATCAACTTTCTTGTTTAGCAGCTTATTTGTTTGGATGATGCTACACGCCCTCCTCAGCTAGCATTATTTTTAGCACAGCTTGCTTTCTGTGTACCAGTGTGTCCACTTTTCTTATTATTGATTCTGCTTGCTGATCGTCCCATTTTGGCTTTTCAAATTCTGACTGTTTTATCATTTTCAGTACTGCCTCTCTTTCCATTGTTACTGTATTTGCATATTTCAGGAACTTTGCTTTTCTGATGTTCTTTGCTATCAGTGTTATTTCTCTCAGCTCATTTATCTTCCTTGAAAATATCTCGTAGTATTTTTGGTAGAGCTGTATTCCTTTTAATGCAGTCATCAATGTCATTTGAACGTCAGCTTTACTTGTATGGGCTAGCTATTCTCTTATCACTGTCTCTGGGTAGAAGAATGTGAACACTTTCCTTAAACTCCTCATGTTTACCACATATTTATAGAAAATGCTGATATTATCTACCACTTCTTGTTCACTGATCACATTTGTGTTGTTTTTATTTATCCTCATCATCATAATTATCTCTACCATTTTGGTAACATCATAATAGCAATATTTCATTTCCCAGATATCCATCCATATTCACTCCTGAAAATAGCATTATTGCCTTCAGTATGCAGTTTTCTTAGATCTTTTAATTGTACGCTTATCAGTTTCCCTTGTGTGTATAGTTGATAAGGGGTTATTGTCCCTTTGATATACACTCTCTCACAATTGTCATTTCTTAACATAATATCCTTCAACTTTTTATATTCTTCTTTCTTCACAATTGTTCTCACCTTCTCCTTTGTGTTAACATATAATTTATATTTGTGCATGAATGCTTTTACAACTTTTACTTCTTTCTGCAACCTCCATCTCAGCAATATCATTGGTATGGAGATTGCTTCTGTTGGCATGTGTATCAGGATTTTTGATGTAATACACTCAATGTTGATGGCTATTTGGTTATCTGGATTCAGTAGCTCCTCAAATTCTGTCCTTGTAAAAGCTTCTGTGAACATTAGCTTCATCATTGCTACTGTTTGTTGTTCTTTGATTTTCTGATAGTTTCCTTTGTTACCTTGATTTCTACTAGGAAATGTTCATCATCTGTATCAATCCATTCTATTGTTTTCACTGGAATTACTTCTCCCCACTTTTTGATATTTATTCTATCAATTTTTTGTTGTGTCGTCAGAGATAACAATAGTTGTAATGATGTTTGTAGCTCTTCCTCATCCATTATTTCTCTTTGTGATTTTGTAACAATCTCACAGACTTCCACTGGTTCTGTTATCCCACCTTTTCTCATCATTTCTGCACTTTTAATAATTTTAGTGAATGCGCATCATAGACTATCCCTTTCATATCTTTCCATAGCTTCTTGTAGAACTTGTTGCAAGTTTTTCTGTTCTATTGCATTTCTAATGTCTTCTTCCTCTTAACTATTTTCTTGGTTGTTATCCATGATTGATTTTCAAGTTGTCCTATTCATGTTTCAGACATTGCTCCCCACATATATTTTTTCATTGGTTCCTTGAATATTGATAGTTTGCTAGAGCATATTCCCATTTTGTTCGCCATGTCTACTATTGACATTTTTCAAGTGGGACTTTTGTTTGTTATTATGCAACTGATGGTTTCTTCTACTGTCTGCATTGGTTTCTGTGTTTTGTACATTGATTCCAGTTTCTTGATATGTCCATTGAGAAGCCAGTTCTTCATTTGCGTGTTAATCAGAGATAACACTATCTCAAACTTTTTCCCTTTTGTTAGTTTGTGTCTCATGTTCCATGAGATTGGTAGTCTCACTTCCTTTTCATTCTTTGTGAATATCGCCAGCAGTCATGCTGCTGTTCTATACCTAATTTCTCATGCATTCTTTTCCTCAAATATTAGGTGTCTGAAATCTTTCTGTGTATTTAGCTTGTATGCTCTGTTCACTTCAGCTATTGCTAACTCTACTGTTTTATGGAATTTTCTTGATGGCGCTTCTATTTTTATTATTGGCCACTTTTCTTCCATCCTTTTCTACAATTTCATATGCTCCCAGATCTTTTGGATTTGTTGTAAGTGTTCTAGCCTCTGTGTCAGACTGCACTTAATGAAAAGTGTGTTTGCTTTCTCAATGCCTTCTTTATTGATCATTAGTTCTACTGTTTTTGTTTGTTTATATAAATTGATCACAATGCATGGGTCCACCATTATCCTATATATCTGTGCCCAGTAATCTATTTGCAGGTCAAATCTAATTAATTCTGAAATTGTTGTGTCTGTTGATGTTTTTTCCCAGGGGAATATATTCTCTGTTTACATGCAAGCATCTAGCAGGTGTTTAGGGATGTCTTCTATTGTTGATCTTGTTATGATTACAACTCTGACTTTTTGTACCTTTGCCATCCTTAGCATTTGGTCTATCTGTTTCTCAAGATTTCTATTATACTCTTTCTCTTTTAAGACATATATAATTGTTAAATTATCTTTGTCCATGTTTATCTCCAGGATTTCCACTATCTGATCTTTGTATGCCATAATGCTCTGTGTTGTTTCAAGGGTGAATTCTTCATTGAATACTATGTGCACCATGCTTTGCATAAATGGCCTTTCCAATGTTTCATTCATATCTCTCAGATAGCTGATTATTATGTTCATTTTTGGTCTATTGTTGGTGTCTAGTACTAATGGTAGATTTCTCCCTTCTGTTTTTGCTATTTTTCATATATGAGATTTTGTTTCTGGCAATAATTTTTTGAATGAGTTGTATTTCATCTTGGTGGTTCCAATAAAGTAGGGGTGCAATGTTATGTTTGTTGGTTGCATTGAACTCTCATCCTCATCAGCTTGTGCATTGTTTTCTACTAATTTCCTAAATTCAGGTAATAAATTTAAATCCCATATCTCAGGGTCATATATGTTTATTTCTTGATGTCCTTTGGGACAGCACTCTTTCTCCTACGTTTTCATCTCTAATGTCTGCTGTGAATTCTTCCTCGAATTCTTCTTCAGGTAAACTATCTAAATCATACATATCATATACTATTTCATTGCCATTAATTTGGCTTATTTTAAATTCGGCATTTTTGTCTATCTTTTTCTTTTTGATATCCGCCATTACTCTCTTGAGGTTTTGAAAGTGTAACAATCTATTATTGTCCAGCATGTACTCATTATTTGGTAGTGTCTGTATTATCATGTGAGGTCCAGACCATACTGTTTTTAATTTTTGAACTTGGTTTGTGTCCATGAGTTTTGTTGGTGTGAATGTGTATACTTTGCCTCCTATCTTATGTGCATGACCATAAATTTTTCTTTTATAATTACATTGTTGTCTCATGGCTGATTTTTTTATGTTGTGACACATCTTTTCATGAATTCTTGTAATCTGTTTCTTTGGTTGGTTCACATAATCATTGTGTAGCATCTGCTACCAGGCATTAACATAGATATATTTATTCTTTTAAATATTACTTCTTGTTAAAAGCAGGTAGGGATGTACTGATTCTTGATTGTTTCAACATAAGATAGGTTGTTATTAAATTGCATTAACTACAACTAATCTGATACTATTTAGGTATGACATTATTGCAACTTTCTGCAACTTTCTTCTGTGATTCACTTGTCTTCCACTGAGGCCTCTGGCAGACTCCAATCTCTGAATCACTCCACACTTGTATGCGTTCATTGTTGATGGAGTAGTTCCAAGTCTCAGCTCAATGAAGTAGCTTATGTGTTCCCCAATCCTCAAGACTGGATGTAACTGACTTAAATTCAATTTGTAATGTGTAATTTTATACTTTGCAACCTGGCAACATCACTAGCTGCTTAATAAATATCACTTTAGCCATTACTGAAAACTATTGGCTTTAATTAATATAGATAATAAAATAGATAATTACTTGCAGCTTCCTAACTTACATCTAGATAACAATACATGCTCAGTCTATTTATAGGTCACCTATGTAGTCAAGATAATATAATATAGATATAACTTATTATCTGCTATATCTCTGAAATCTATTATTTAATACATGTAAATAAATGAATTGATAGTCAGCTAAACAGAGAAAAACTCCTATTTATACCCCTAACATAAATGCAGGTTCATAGCTTGGATCAAGGACCCTCGAATCACTCCCGATGTGTTCCCAAGCCACTACTAATGCATCTACCATTTAGCTTGACATTGATTAATAATAAGCAAACCAAATTAAATCTAATAAGATTTCTGAAGAATTTACTTCAACAGTTTTCCAAATTGATTCTCACTCTATTTATAGTTTTAATTTCAAAAAGTAGCTGTTGTTCAAAATTTGAATTTATCATCTGCCAAAGACAGCTAAAAATAGTGGAAGCATTATTACCCTCTGCATTTTGTACTAATTGTCAATATTGTTTCTTTTACAAACATAATGATGATAATTAAATTTAAATTGTTTTTAATTCATAATCAATAAATCATAATTCAATGTTAATTCTGTTAACTGACTAATCATCTGATTTTCTCTTCTTAGCAGCATTATGCTTTGGATTATGCTACATGCCTTCCTCAGCTTGCATTATTTTTAGCACAGCTCATTCTCCATGGACCAGTTCATCAGCTTTTCTTATGATCATTTTGGATTGGGGATAGCTCCAAGTTGTTGTCACAAATTCAGGTTGATTGTCATTTTTAGGACTGCCTCTCTCTCTGTTGTTACATTACTGTGATAAAGTAGGAACTTTGCTTCCTTGATGCTTTCTGAGATTGGTTTTATTTCTTGCAATTCATTCATCTTAGCTGAAAAGATCTTGTAGTACTTTCTATAGAGATGGATGCCTTTTATCACTATCATCAGAGTCATTTGTGTGTCCACTCTGCTTGTATGCGCCATTTCTTTGCATATTGTGGTATTAGGGTAGAAAAATGTGAATACTCTCCTGAGGCTTCTGGTGTTTGCCACATCCTTATAAAAGAAGCTTATATTGTCCCTGACTTCTTCTTCTGTTATCACGTTTGGATCATTCTTGTTTAGTCTAATCATAGTCACTATTTCGACTCATTTTGTGACGTCATAGAATTGATATTTCTTATCCCAGAGATCCAGCCAGACCATGTTGTTTACTCTGGAGAATAGCATTATTGCTTTCATTGTTCATTTATCTATTTCATCTCTTAGTTCTTTCAGTTGCTCATTTATGGGTTTGCCTTGGGTGTACAGTTGGCAGGGAGTTATTGCTCCCTCAACATACACACGTTCCCTGTTGTGATTGTTGAGCATGATATCTTTTGTTCTCTTATAATCCTCCCTGTCAATTATTGTTTTAGCTTTTTCTTTGGTGTTGACATAAGTCTTGTATTCATGTAAAAATGTTTTTGCTACTTTGACGTTTTTTGGTATTCTCCATCTCAGAAGTACCATCAGGATAGAGACCGTTTCTGGCGGAGTGCAGATAAGGATTTTTGTCCTAATCTGTTTTTCTATCTCTGTGTAATCTGCTGATGTTGTTGGTGCCATTTCCAGTCCAATCGTGGCTGGGTAGTTCATTTTGCTGTCTTTTAGTGTATCCCAAAAGATCTGTGTTAGTACTCTTCTGCTCATTTTTAACTGAATTCTGTCTTATATTTCTATTTTCAATGTGATGTATTCCACATCCACAGCTAATTGATTGTAGGGTTTTAGCAGTTCTTCTAATTCTGTTTTGGTGAATGCCTCCGTGAACATGAGTTTCATCAATGTGACTGTTTGTTCTTCCTTTATGTACTGATAGTTCCTGGAGCAAATCTCCTCTGATTCTTTTGTTATCTTTATTTCGATCAAAAATCTCTCATCATCTTTGTGGCTACTCTGTATTTTACTCACATATGATCCTACTCTGCAGGTTCCTATCTCAAGAAAAATATGCAACAAGATAACAAAGGAATGTTTTTTCAAAATTGCTATCACACCCCTTCCCAGAAAACTGAAAAATTTATTACTTTTCCAAACAATAATTACTACATTGCTACTAAAGGATCAAAAACACAATGTCAACAGGTTCAAAAAACACCTCACTAAAGTAATCAACTACAAAAAACTGGTTGAACATCTTTCCCTATTATCATTCAGAATAAGGAAATTGATTCCTTTCATCACTACACTAAAAAGTATATGTGGGGCATGACTTCAGAGACACACTACAAAGTGTACCCAGACACAAATTCGCCCCTCACTACTGAAAGGCTACAGGTGCATCTCCACCATTCTACACAAAACTAACTCGAAACTGGCAAAAAAACATGTCTCTCTACTCATACCTTGCCAGTTGATATCCAGAATACTTATTCAGTCATATTAGAGAAACTACTGACTCAACCTGAAGATATCTATCTTACAAGAGCATCAACTTAATAGCTAAAACCTCAATGCAACTTCAGGAAGAAGAACTTCTAAATGAAGCCATGTTAAAATTCTCACCACATCTACAAGAACTTATAGACAAAATCGTCAATGAAAAAATTATGAAAACCAAAGCTTTTGCCATACACACATTGATGAGGGGTGAAGACAAAGATATGTTCATTGAAAAACGCATACTACATGCTCAACAACAAACATAGGATAGAAATTACCCCTATCCACTATCAGCAAGCAAAAGTTTCAGATGTAAAACTAATAAAAATGAGATTTTTTACTGAGCACTTCACAAAGATAGAACTCAAATGTCTAATTACACCATTACAACAAATTGCCTTGGATATTGAGTATGCACCTGCTCATTCCAACATCAATGCCAAATCAAATTCTGCACTAAAACAAACCTCAAACCTCAATATCATTAAAGATATAAACAGGAAATTTGTTAATTACCTTAAATCTATTGGAATCACAGAAATAACGGCTACCCAACTGGCTAGAATAGGAAGAGAAAATCACTATCTGAAACTCATTCTGCATACCTCTGTTGATCATCAATCTTTCAGTTATCATGCCTTATACAAAGTATAAACACAAAAACCTGTTAACCTCAGAATGCTGAGCTACAGGCTATACTATAACAATCATAAAGCAATGTGCCAGCTTAAAGACAAACCTGAATTCAAAAATGTGCTTAAACTACTTAAAGATGAAAACCAGGAAAATTAACCACTAATTAATAGCAAACACCCAACTGAGACTATTTACAAAAAAGGTGAACTGATACATAAGCAATTAGCAGGTTTCAAAGATAAAGTATCTAACAAAAAAGTACAAAATATTACAAATGATGTCATCTGGAATAACCTCTGGAAAGAAAACTATACATACTATGATGTTGTGTTGATATATTTATAGCTACCTCTAAACAGGCAATGCAGCCGAGACTTGCGTTTAAAGCTTGGAGGCTTAAAATATCAAACAATTCTTCGTGTATGCACTCACTCATTTTAATAGTTCTGCTTTCACATGCGCCACTAATTAAGCAAATTATTAATTCTGCGAAGTTCTTTTAATTTATCACGTTGCCCTAATGTGATTGGAAGTTTCGTTTATTGTCAAATAGCAACATAATTTTAGCACGCGATTTTTGCGTTTTACGTTACATTATTTTTGTAAATATTTATTTACCCTAATAAATATCACGTTGCATATGAATAGTGTATATATGTGCATAAATATTTTAAGCCTCCAAGTTTTAAATGGAAATCTCGGCTGCATTGCCTGGTTAGAGGTAGCCTTGATATATATATATATATATATATATATATATAATGTTGATTTCAAAGTGAATAAAATGCTAATTGCGGCAAAATCTATTAAATATTTATTTTGAAGACTGAAGCAGCACTGCAATGCGTATTCTCCATACAAAATGATTTGGTACGACAAAAAAACGCATGCCCATTTAGCGCAATTGTTAAAAAAAATTTTTAATTAATTTAATTATCGAATTGCAGTGAAGTTGTTGCAATAATTTTTATAATCAACAAATATATTTATCATACAGTTCACAAATTGCACAGAATATATTTTCTTAAATAAATATAAATTTTAATTAGGAGGGCACCAAAGACTTCCTTTGTCAACATTTGCCAGTAAACATTTGTTACATGCATGGTTGTCGGCGCAAACACCATCGTTCACAAGATGCCGTATACGAAAGGCTAATTCTATGCAAGCAAAAAAATCTATTGCAGCCCATTGTAAATATCCACTGGGTTGAAGGAATAGGATCATATCGGACATCTCATTAACATAGCATACTTCTTCTGCAGTAGCATTTTGTTGAATATCTATGAAAAGAAACTTAGAGGTGTAGTTAATTTTTGGAACACAATTGTCTTGTTGGAAATCGAAGCCATGACAAATTTTGCCATTATGTACGCGTGAAACGTCTACACTTCTCGATCTGTTCATTCTAGGAATTTGTTTTCAACTTGGGTGCACTCAGTCACTCCATTCCGACCATATACAATCAACTACATATTTAAATTAAATATTACTACGTTTTAAATGCTTTCTTAGTAGAGTGCCGCAGTAGTGTTTTGCGGATTTGGCCATGGCTAACGGCCTACTATAAATTGAATTCTTCCTGCCACAGCTGGTTATGATTTTTAGCTTAGCATAACTTTTGCTTTGACTAACAAACTGAATTACAATGAATAATGAGTTTTATTCATGTTGAGTGTAGTGTCAAGATATAATGTTAGAAATTTGGTGAATATTTTAGAAACTAAAAATTTTAGGGCTGGAAACAGCTTCAATGTTTGAGGCCAACCTAAAAATTTCAGCAGCAAAAACACTATTCTGTGGGACCACACAGTCCCATGCAATTTACTAGGACTACATATATTAGAGTCCTAAAATAATGGCCACAAAAATTTGTCCCAAAGAAACAACTCCTGAAAAACAGCCCCAAGAATTTTGGTTCTTAAAAAACAAACAACTTTTTTCTCTTTATATTCAGGGTTGGGTTAGTGTTTCTCTCAAAGGGCGGCGCTACAGTTGTCGCCAATTAGCCGCCCATCATTCTTATTGAATCTCAATATCCACAAGCGTACATTGGTCGCACAGGTAACGGACCATTCTTTCTTCAGCTATTTTTTCCTAGTACAAAAATGTAGGTCTGTCTGGAGACATAAATGCAGCAACTGCAACCATTAATACCAGAATAGTTTTCAAAATTTGTGCCAATTTTGTTCAAGAAGAAGCTATGATTGAAGGATTAATGTCAACTCGAACTCCACTAAAATGGAATTACTATTGGAACATATTTATTGAAAATTTAGCGGAAATTCGTTCATATGTGTATATTGTTTTAAGGAATACCTTTGCAGTCCACACCAATGCTTAGCTCAACAAAAATTTGGAGAAACAATTTGAGTAAAGAGGTCGTAATTTTCTTAAAATCATTCAAATACAAGAACTACTGTTTTTCAGACGATTTTTATATTCAAAATTCATCAATATCAGTGGATTCAACTGGCTGTTGTTCAATACAAACTAAACACATTTTAATTTGTGTAGTTCAATAATTGTGATCTTAGGATAGACATGGCGCCAGAAATTTAGTATTAAATATAAAACCACGATATTCAAAAAATATCAGGACATTTAATATTTGAAGGTAAATACTGTAAGGTACAGGTTCACAAGATGAATTGATAGCAGAATATATAAGGAAACTCCTTCTTCAAAGACAAAAATAACAATCGCTATTGTGGTAATTTCGGGAAATCTCTAAAACTTCAGTGAAATTGTGAAATTGCTATCTCATTTAAAAACTTCATAAAACAACTAAATTTGAGGTGTTGGGGTTAGAACACCCTGTAACGTTTCCTTTCAAATTCTAAACGGCTGATAATCCAATGTAGCCTCTTCAATCATATGGCTGCCAGAGAATAATCAAAGAACTTGCATCTAATATCAAATTATGAAGTTGTGGTCACATGTTGCTTTGAGATTAAGAAATCACGTGTCCTGATATAGGGTTAGTATAAAATAGTTCATTAAATTTTAACATTATTTCATATAATTATGAAATTATAGGCATACTTGTGTATGCATGTGTGTGGGAAATCACGTAGTTATTATATATATATA
>CABFPE010000080.1:1922881-1936011 GCA_900660155.1 Hofstenia miamia
GATAAGGGTTACAACATCAAGAATAGGAGGTTGAAAATGGCAAGATGTAATCAAGATGGTCGAGTACATTTATAACACGTCTGTACTCACAACAACAGGAATAATGCCATTCAAGGCAATGTTTGGAAAGGAGGCTGCCTTGCACTCTCAATGCAATACTTCAACTATAGCAAAAAAATGGATAAAGAGTATGTAAATCAGCTCATAACTCTAATCACTGTGATACACAAGACAATGTGCCACAATATCAAAAAGTCTGCCATGAGACAGCAACAGAATTACAATAAAAAAATTTATGGTCATGCACATAAGATAACTAACACAGTATATGCATTCACACCCGTAAAATTAACAGACACAAACCAGGTCTGAAAACTTAAAACAATCTGGTCAGGACCATATATAATAATGCAAGTATTACCAAACAAAGAGTATATGTTAAATAACAGCAGATTACTACATTTCCAAAACCTAAATTGGCAGATGTTGAGGAAACCAGATTAGATGAAAATGCCAAATTCAAAATAAAGCAAATTAACAGAAATCAAATTGTCTATGAGATGAATGAGCTAAATAGTTTACCAGAAGAGGGTTTCAATGAAGAATTTGAAACAAATATTGGTAATGAAACCTTACAACCAAGAGTACTGCCAAGAAGGGCAGCAAGAGATAAATATATATATGATCCCAAGGTATGGGATTTAAACTTACTATCTGAATTTAGGCAAATTGAATGAAATGCAACAGCCATGGAGCAAGAGGGTATGCTGAAATCAGAAGGCAGAGGACATGACAACATCCAAAAAAGAATTTGGAGGAGGCCTCACACCAGACATCAATGTGAAGATGAAAGGGACAGGAACCAAGCACTGAATAATTAGAGTAAAGAGGCATCTGAGTAGTCCCCAGCACCAATCTGAGGGCAGGGAGACAAAAAGACAAATACCATCACCCATTGGAGATCTGCAGTACTGATTCAAGGGCAAGCAGAGAACTGATGCTACTCCTGTTGGAGATCTTCAATGCTGATTTGAGGGCATGCAGAGAACCAATGTCACTCCCAGAGATCTGCAATGCTGATTCAAGGGCATACAGAGAACTGAGGCAAGGTAGCCCAACTTTCCTTCCAATAGTCCACAATGCTCATTCAAGGGCAGTGTGACACATGGAGTTCCAGGGGAAGGTGCAATTGGGGGAAGAACCATATGCATGTGGAAGCAATTCAAGGCTGACACATCTACAGAACCCACAGCTGGTCAATTGTTGAAAAAGTCAACTGCAAGCCAATTTGAGGGTGACTCAGTAGAGACTATCAGCATTGACTCACTTGACATTGAGCTGAGCACCAGTAGACCACTAAGGATTACCCAGCTACATGTCCCCTCAGAAACAACCTTAGAGCAAACAGTCCACTCAAAAGAGAGAGAACAAAGGATGTTGAAAATAGATGGAGAAATCCTGCACCTCTATTTCATGGGAGCCTTAAAGATGAGAAACATTGCCTATGAAAAGCTGTCCCAGAGACAAAAACCCATATTAGAAGAATACCAAGAACAGAGGCAAGCAACATAGCAATCATTCTAGATGCCAAGAAAAGACCAATGGTCAATGTTATCATAAGCTACCAAAGAGAGCTAAATGAAACACTTGAAAGGCCATATATGCACAGCACAGTGCACATAATGTTTGATTAGAATTTCACACTAGAGACAGCACAAGGAATAATGGCATACATAGAACAGATCAGCAAGATACCAGAAATTAATATCAATAAAGAAAACCTACTGATAATTCACACCCTAAAAGAAAAGGAATACAACAAAAACATAGAGAAACAACTTGATCACACATTCAGGATGGTAAGAATTCAGCAAATATGCATAGTGATAATAACAAGAACAACTCTTAGCAAAATCCCTGACTTTTTGCATGATCTGGAGATGAGGGTAGAGAATGTGTTCCCATGGAAAAAAGAAGCCTCAAACACCAAAGTATTAGAATTAATATGCTTTGACTTACAAATGGATTACTGGGTAGCAATCTACAGGCTAATCATAGATCCATGTATATCAATTGATCTCTATAAACAAACAAAAATGATTGAATTAACAACAATCACAGAAGGTGTGGAAAAAGCCAACACTCTTTTTATCAAGGGCAGCCTCACCCAAAGACAAGATCACATCAGGCAGATAGAAGAAATATGGAAACAAATGAGGCTACAGAAAAAGACAAACAAACAATGGCCAGAAATGAACATCAAGGCACCATCCAAGAAATATCATAAAACAATAGAGGTAGTGCTAACAGAGATAAACAGAGCATATGAGCTGTACCAAAGATTTTAAAAACCTGATATTTGAGGAGAAAAACACACCAGAGATCAGATTCAGAACATCTGCATGGCTAATAACAATATTCACAACACAAGAAAATGATCTTTGCCTACCAATATATAAAGCAGGGAGACACAGACTTATGAAGGCAAAAAAGTACAAGATTGGGATGGCCCCAATCAATACACAGACAAAAAATTGGTTATTGAAAGGACATGTCAAGAAATTGACATCCCCAGAATAGTTGAAAAAGCTGATGCAAACAATAGAAAAAATGATCTGCTGACTGATAATAAACAAGAGTCTAATGGGAATAACATCCATGGTAGAAATGACAAACAGAATGGGCATAGTGCCAGAGGAAATCAAGTTTGATGAGCCCATGAGGAAATATATGTGGGGTGCTACATCAGAAATGTGGCTGAGACAGGTCAAAACCAAGCCTTGGATAACAACAAAAAAGATTTTCAAAAGGTAAATGGTTAACACCAAAGAAGTAGTCAGAATCACAGAAGAGAAGAATGTTCAGCAAACATTAGAAGAGGAAATGAAATGTTTATGAGAATGAGATTTGGAGATGCACATTCATAAAAATAATAAAGAGTGCAGAAATGATGTGAAGAAGCAGAATCACAGAACCTGTCAAGGTCTGTGAAATGATAATGAAAACCCAAAGGGAAATTCTCAAGGAGGAAAGTTACTAACATTGACACAACTAATCCTATCTCTAAAAACACAACAATAAATGGATAGAATCAACATAGAAAAATGGGGAGTGATCAGCCCAGGAAGTATGATGGAGTGGATCAACATAGATGATGAGAGATTCCTGGTAGAAATAAAGATAACAAAGGAGTCAGAAGAGATTTGCTCAAGGAACTACCAAAAAGTCAAGGAGGAGCAAATGGTCACATCAATGAAACTCATGTTCATGGAGGCATTTACAAGAATGGAGTTGGAATAACTATTAAAACCTTATAACCAGCTAGTGGTCAATGTCAAATGTATTACATTGAAAATAGAAATGAAGGAACAGATTCAAATAAGAATGAGCAGGAAAGGCTTGACACAGACTTTTTGAGACAAACTAAAGATAGCAACAATTGGATTGGCAACAGCACTAACAACTTCTGCAGGCTACAGTGAAATAGATAGACAAATTGAAACAAGGATCCTTATCTGCATGCCACCAGAAACAATATCAATTCCAATGATACTCCTGAGATGAGAATACCAAAAGACATCAAAATCACAAAAGCATTTCTACACAAATATAAAACATACATCAACATGAAAGAATGAGCCCAGGTGATAATTGAAAGAGATGCCCTTAAGAAGACAAAAGAAATCATGCTCAGTAACAACAATCAGGAATGAGTATATGTTGAGGGAGTAATAACTCCCTATCAACTATACATCCAAGGAAAACCCATTCATGAACAACTTAAAGAACTTCAGAAAGACATTGACAAGAGAACAACAAAAGCAATAATGCTATTCTCAGGAGTGAATGACATAGTCTGGCTTGATCTGTGGGATAATCAATACAGATACTATGATGTAATGAAATGAGTAAAAGTAGTGTCCATGATGAGATTGAACAAAATAACCCAAATGAAATAATGAAGAGGAAGTAAGAAATAATGTAGCATAATCCAAAGCATAATGCTGCTAATAAAGAAGAAGATCAGATGATTAGTCAAAACTAAGATCAAATTATGATTGTTAATTAGAAAAACAATTTAAGTTAATTATCAGATTATCTTTGTAAATGCAACCAAGTAATAACATAGCAAATTAGTACTTGTCATCAAATAATTTGACTAAACAAAAGGGGTGAAATCACTTCCATTATTTTTAGCCATTTTTGCTGACAAACTAAATTCAAATTTCAAACAACAGGTACTTTTTGAATTAGAGTATAAATAGAGCTGAAATTAATTTGGAAACTGTTGAAGTAAATTCTTTGAAAATCTTATTCTTAGATTTTATATCAGTTTGATTATTTATACACAATGTCAAGCTAAATGGTAAATGCAGTAGTAGTGGTTTGGGAACATATTGGGAGTGACTCAAGGGTCCTTGATCCAAACCATGAACCTGCATTTATGTTAGGTGTACAAATAGGAGTTTTTCTCCGTTTAGCTGGCTATTGATTTGATCATTTACATGTAAGCAATAATCAACATTGGTAAAAAAGGGCTGGATAGCCTAACATAGGTTATACATGTTTTATATGATAGACTTAGGTGACCTATAATAGACTGATAAATCAACCGAGCATGTATTATGTTATTTAAATGCAAGGTAGGAAGCTGCAAGTTATTAAGTAACTTAATTATATTAACTTAATTAAAGCCAATAGTTTTTGGTAATGGCTAAAGTAATAATCATTAAGCAGCTAGTGACATTGCAAGGTTGTGAAGTGAATTAAATACACAGTACAAATTGAGTTTAAGTCAGTTACAAATTACATTGAGAACTACACTGAGTTAGGATAGGGAACACATAAGAACTTTGTTGAGCTGAGGTTGGGAGTTATCTACATCAACTATGGAAACAAAAATGAAGTGATGCAGAGATCAGAGTTGGCTAGAGGCCACCTGAACATCCATCACGGAGAAGGGCTATGATGGTGAAGTACCTAAACAGTATTAGGTTATTTCAGTTAAACAAAGATTAACAGAAATGCATGCAACAAATAGCTATAATGCGTACATCCCTACCCACGTAGAATAATGAATAGTAATTTAAAGAATCACTTAACCTTGTAGCATCATATAAAATTAATCAGAAAAAAGCTGCAAACGTCGCAGAAGAGACTAAGATCGAAAGAAAGTTAATTAAAAAATATTACAATCAATTAGTTGCTATGATTTCAGATTAATTTGTAAAATGCAACCAAGAATAAAAAATGTGTCAATAAAAAGATAATTGTATCTGTTGATAAAAATACTTTTGACAAAACAATGCTTACGTTATTTTATCACCGCCATCTTGGCAGAAGTTTGAAATTTAAATCAACAGGTACTTCTTTTGAAATACTATAATAGGTTAGGAAGTTGTTCAATTAGAATTTATTTGACTAAGCCAATATATTTCGGTAATGGTTACATATAATATTGAATTAACAACTAGTAACAGTTTCCGGTTGCAAGTAGATATAACACTTTCACACAATGGAGGGTAAGTCGAGTTGTGTCATGTCTTAAGTAAGCACTGAGCTAATGTAGGGTACACATAAGCTATCTTGATTGAGCTGAGAAGTGGCACTCAAGCATCGGATGGAATGGTGAAATTGGATGTGGAGATCCGCTTCGGGCAGATGCCCACTAGAAGATCACTGCAGAGGTTACCGCATGGCTTCTCTCACCTAAAAAGTGAACAGTTAATTAAGGTTACATAACGTAATAGAAGAAACTAGTCAAGCAGTAACAATAAGTAAATCCTTACCCGCAATAACACAGCTAATGTTACAAGTTAACAGCAGATTAACAGTGATAAAGCCTGGTAGAGGATATTACACTACTGCATTTACCATTTAGCTTGACATTTTGTATAAATAATCAAACCAATATAAAATCTAAGAATAAGATTTTCAAAGTATTTACTTCAACAAATTCCAAACTGATTTACACTCTATTTATAGTTAACTTTTAAAAAGTACCTGTTGTTTGAAATTCAAATTTATATCGTGTGCCAAAATGGCTGAAAATAATGGAAGCGAATTCGCCCCCTTTGTTTTGTCAAAATTTGACGACAATACTAATTTGCTATATTATTACTTGGTTGCATTTTACAAAGATAATTCTGATAATTAAACATTAATTGTTTTTCTAAATAATCATAATTCGATATTAGTTTCAACTAATCATCTGATCTTCTTTCTTCATTAGCAGCATTTTGTTTGGATTATGCTACAAAACCCCACCCATTACTTCATGGGAACAATGAAAATGAGAACCAACGCATACCAATAACTGTCACTGGAAACAAAGAGTTACATTTGAAAGATAGCACAGACAAAGGGCAGTAATCTACTGATAGTATTAGACATGCAGAAAAGACCAATGGTCAACATGATTATAAGCTATCAAAGAGAACTAGACGAAAAGGTGGAATGACCATACATG
Source organism: Hofstenia miamia (assembly GCA_900660155.1). Lineage (NCBI taxonomy): Eukaryota > Metazoa > Xenacoelomorpha > Acoela > Hofsteniidae > Hofstenia > Hofstenia miamia. Next base: position 1,929,351 of record CABFPE010000080.1, read on the forward strand.
CGCAGCCCTGTTCATGTAACTTTCAATGACAACTTCACACTAGACACAGCCCAAGCAATCATGGCATACATAGAACAGATTGCAAAAATCCTGGGAATCAACACCGACAATGACAATTTAACGATTATCCACATTCTGAAAGAAAAAGAGTATAACCAAAATCTGTAAAAGCAGCTAGATCAAACCTCAAGAATGGCTCGAGTGCAGGTCATATGAGTGGTAATCATCAGAAGAACAATGATCGCAGAACTACCACCATTCCTGAAAGAATTACAATTACAAGTCAAGAACGTGTTCCTATGGGAGAAACTAACAACAAAAGAAAGGGTTGTGGAATTAATCCGTTTAGACTTACAGATTGATTACTGGGTAGCCTATTGTAGACTAATGGTAGACCCGTGCATAGCCATTGATTTATTCAAGCAGGTGAAAACAGTAGACCCGTGCATAGCCATTGATTTATTCAAGCAGGTGAAAACAATAGAAATGACAACACATACAGATGGCGTAGAAAGAGTGAATACACTATTTATCAAGAAATATGGAAGCAAATGAAGTTACAAAAGAAGGCGGAAGAAGAATGGCCAGAGATACATATTGAACTCCTTCGAAAAAATACCATAACACAGTTGAAGTGGCACTGTCAGAGATCAACAGAGAATACGAGTTAAACTCGACAAAAGACTTCAAAAACATGTTATTCGAAGAAAAGAACGCCCCGGAGATAAGATTCAGAACCTCGGCATGGATCCTAGCAATTTTCACATCACAAGAACAGGAATTAAGGCTACCAATTTCCAGAGCAGGACGCCACAGATTAGTGAAGTCAAAAAGATATGAAATAGCTCTATCCCTAGTGAACACGCAAGCAACAAATTGGTTATTGAAAGGGCATGTGGAGAAGCTGACATCCCCAGACAAAAACAAGAAACAGATGCAAGAGATCGAAAAGATGATCAGTAGATTAATCATTAACAAAAGCCCACTCTGAAGAATGTCAATGGTTGACATAGCAAACAAAACAGGAATCGCGCCAGAAGAGATAACAGTATTTGATGAGCCCATGAGGAAATACATGTGGGGCACAACATCGGAAACGCGACTAAGACAGGTCAAGACAGAACCCTGGATTACAACAAAGAAAATCATCAAACGAAAATCATAGATACAAAAGAAATCGTAGCCATGATGAGAGATAAAGAGATTCAACAAACATTAGAACTGGACATGAAGAGATATGAAAAAGAGAGCCCTCGCTGCACATTTGTAAAAATCATCAAGGGTGCGGAGATGAAGTGAAGGGGAGGTATAACCAAACCAGTGGAAGTCTGCGAGATGACAACAAAAACACAAAAAGAGATGTTGGAGGAGGAAGAATTGTTAATGTCGACACAGCTAATTTTATCACCAAAAACACACCAACAGATAGATAGAATAAACATAGAGACTTTGCATACACCTCAACTTTACGTTTCTAAATGCATAGATCTCAAAATTATATTCCAAAAAAGGTTATTAATCAAATAATTTGAAAAAATAAATTGACCTTAGATTTTGTTATGTTTTAAGTTTTGTTTTTTGGATTTATTTTCTCTATGATGCTTTCAGATTGATATGTGATTAGAAATAATTCTCATTTAAAAATTGATTTTCTTCAAGCCTAACTTAAATTATTGTTAGCAAAGATGTTAAATGTGAACAAACATTATGAAATTTTATAGTAATTCGAAAGCAAATCAAACAAAATTTGTAATATTAACTTTTTAAAATACAAAAATAACTTACATTATTGAATGATTGTGAAAACTGAATAATGTGTTAAAATGAAGATTACAATTATTGTCATTAAGCAAATAAGGAATGATAATGCAACTAGAATGCTTTAGCTTATTATAATTCCTTACATATAATATCCCTACATTTATAAACATACATGGAGCCCTAGGATACATGTGAATAACCAATGCTGTTGGCAGAAAGCATGAAACAATTAATGGTCAATAGGTCAAAATACATTCTAATACAATAACAATGCAAACAATGTAAGCTGAATGGCATTGATCAGGGCTTGTAGGTACCTCGTATGAATAATAGGTTTTATTATGGGAAATTAAAAATTTAGATCTAAAAGAGTTAACCTAGGTGAGTTATCAGAGAAATTCCTTATTTGTGAGTGAATTGAGGGGAAAGCTACAACAGATAAAAACCCCTATTCATAACCTTAACCTAATAGCATGTTGGAAGTCCTGGCTACCAGCTGCACTGCACTTTTGAAAGGCTGGATCATGCAGCTACTCCTAAATACCTTTAACTTGATCTGGGGACCACTTGCAGACTACTCTCATGCTCAAACATTTAGCTTTCCATTAAATAATTAAATAACCTGAATACAAAATAACAGAGTAAATCCAGTAAAATTAGTTCATCACAATAACAACCATTACTGCATATTTATACTAAATGTCTGTAAAAAATTAAACAATTGGCAAGTTTTTTTTTACATTTTTGATGAATTTCCCTTTTTGTCTGCTAATTATTTGTGCAATGTCCGCATTAATTAGCTTATGTGAGTTCATCTTTTATTATTTTGCCAAACTATTGCCAATATAACTAATGTCAAACTACTCTATATAAAAATTGTACAAAACAATCAAATGATAATAACTGTGTGTTTACAATTTAATCAATTTATTATACTGTTAGTCTTAGTTGTGTCCTTACTTTCTCTTTCTTTGATCACACACACGGATTATGCAACACCCCCCTCCAGCATAGCTAATTAAGGATGACCACTGCTTCTCCATGTACCATGTCTGCTACTCTTATTATTAGATTGTTTGCTTCCTGCATTTCCCAGTTAAGATATTGATATTGCTCCTCTTTTGTTAGATTTAGGACTACATCTTTTTCCGTTGTAAGCATCTTTTTGTGTTTGATGAATGATGGGTTTTGTAATGCTTTCAAAATTGTGCACATACTTCTTAGTTTGTTAAACTTGTTGGCTAAGTCATCATAGTATTTGTGGTAAAGATGTAGTATAACATCTGCTACAAGGCATTACCATAGATTTATTTATTCTTTTAAATATTACTTTTTGTTAAAAGTGGGTAGGGATGTACTGATTCTTATTTGTTTCGACATAAAATAGGCTGTTATTCAATTGTATTAACTCCAACTAATCTGATAATATTTAGGTATGCCATTGTCACAACTTTCTTCTGTGATTCACTTATTCTCCACTGTGGCCTCCAGCCAATTTGTACTTCACAACCTGGCAATGTCACTAGCTGCTTAATAAATATCACCTTAGCCATTACCGAAAAACTACTGGCTTTAATTAATGTAATAATTAAAATAGATAATTACTTGCAGCTTCCTAACTTAGATTAAGATAACAATACATGTTCTGTCTATTTATTGGTCTATTTATAGGTCACCTATGTAGTCAAGATTATGTAATATAGATAGAACCTACAGTAGGCTAACTAGCCTTATCTCCGAGGTCTATTATTTAATACAGGTAAATGAATGAATCAATAGTCAGCTAAATGGAGAAAAACTCCTATTCGTACCCCTAACATAAATGCAGGTTCATAGCTGGGATAAAAGACCCTCAAATCACTCCCGATGTGTGCCCAAGCCACTACTAATGCATCTACCATTCAGCTCAATATTGATTAATAATAAGCAAATCAAATTAAATCTAAGAATAAAATTTCCAAAGAATTTACTTCAACCGTTTTTCAATTAATTATTGCTCTATTTATAGTACGATTCAAAAAGTACCTGTCATTTGAAATTTGAATTTATTGTCTGCCAAAAATGGCTAAAGATAGTGGAAGCTTTATCACCCCCTTCATTTTGCCAAACTATTTGTCAACAAGTACTAATTGGCAGTATTGTTTCTTGGTTGCATTTTACAAACATAATGATGATAATTAAATTCAAATTGTTTTTAATTCATAATCAATAAAAAATAATTCGAAGTTAATTCTATTACTGACTAATCATCTGATCTTCTCTTCTTAGCAGCATTATGCTTTGGATTATGCTACAGTAGTCGTTTTATAGCAATTATCAGTGTCATAATTGCATCCAATCTGCTAGTTTATGCGAAATTGGGGTGAATTGACGTGTCAGGCTAAAAGAATTCATATGAGGATTGTAGTGATTTTGAGACTGAAGCTTCGTCATAAAATGCACTTATGTTATTCCACACTTCCTCTCTAATGATTTCTTCAGGATTGTTTTTTCCTAGTGAAATCATTGTTATGATTTCTACCTGTCGCATCACGTTGTAGTATCAGTATGTTGTGCTCCATAGTTCTCCTCAGACTATGTCTTTGATCCCTGAAAAGAGTATCACTGTTTTTGTGGTGTATTTCTTTATTTCATTGTGTACCTTTCTGATTTGAATGTGTATCAGCTCTTCTTTTTTATAGAGGTCGTATGGTGTTGCTGTTCCCTCTATATATATCATTTCTTTGTTGTCATTTCATAGCAGCATTTCTTTAGATTTAATGTATCTTTGTCTTTTACTTTGTCTTCCACTTGCTGTAGTGAATTTCTGTATGTGTGCTTTCTTTGTGCCATTCAGCTTTGGCTGCTTTCTTGTTCTTTAATAGCCATGTTGGTAGAAGTATTGGTATATATATAGTTGGTGATGCCGTACACTTTAACAGCAATGTCATTGTGTGAATTTCTATTGTTTGGTATGATCCGCCAATTTTTGATGTGGTTGCTATGCCAAATATCACTGGGTAGTTGTTCTTGGATTTCTTTATGTTTTCCCAAAATGTGTTTTTAGACCGTTTTTAGTAGATTTTGTGCTGTCTCTGGTCTAATGACTAATTTTGATGTCCTACATTTTTTATCCACTGCGAGTTGATTTTGCGGTTCCAACATTTGTTTCAGCTCTCTTTGCATGAAGGCCTCTGTGCACAATAGTTTTATGAGCAATTTAGTATCCTTTCCATATACTTCTCCATATACTCATTGAACTATGTTGTCTTTTTGTTCATGCTTGACAGTTATATCAACTAGTAGTCTCTTGTTGTCTGTATCTACCCAAGAGATTTTGCTGGGTGTTGTGTCACCCCACTTGTCGATGTTGATTTTATTGTTTTCCCTTTGGGTGTTAGGTGTTAATGCTATTGCGATTGACTGTAAATGTAGCATCCACTACCAAGCTCTAACTCACGTTGACTAATTTCTTTTGAATGTAATTCTGTGTTAACTGTGGGTAGGGATGTTTTTTTACTAACTGCTTTATTCTATTAATACCCTTAGTTGACTTTGATTAACTATATTGTAACCAACAACTGTTTAGGTGTGGACAGAATGTTGCAGTTCTCCTGGTAGATAATCTTTCATGAGGCCTCCGGCCAACTCTGATCTCCAAATCTCCCAACAAACAGTTGTCTTCTTCATTGATGGATTTTTTCCCAAAACCTCAGCTCAATGAAGTAAGTTATGTGTTCCCTATCCTAACTCAATGCAACCCTCAAGGCTAGATGTAACTGACTTAAGCTCAATTTGTATTGTGTAATTGGTTTTTGCAACCGGGCAGTGTCACTAGCTGCTTAATGAATATTCATTTAGCCATTACCGAAAAATATTGGCATTAATTAATTTAAATAATTAAATAGATAATTACTTGCAGCTTCCTAACCTACTTTTAACTAGTAATACATGCTTGGTCTCATTATTGGTCTATTTATAGGTCACCTACGTCGTCTAATTAATATAAAATATAATAACCTTTGATTGGTTATCCAACAATTTTCTCTGAGGTTTTTATTATTGCATACATGTCAATGAAAGAATCAATAGTCAGCTAAACGGAGAAAAACTCCTAATCGTACCCCTAACATAAATGCAGTTTCGTGGCTTGGATAAAGGACACTCTAATCGCTCCTGATGTGTGCCCTCACCACTATTAATGCATCGACCATTTAGCTTGACATTGATTAATAATAAGCAAACCAAATAAAATCTAAAAATAAGATTTTCAAAGAATTTACTTCAACAGTTTCTTTAAATGACTTCACTCTATTTATAGTCCAGATCCAAAACTACCTGTCGAATTTGAATTTTAAATTGTCTGCCAAAATGGCTGAAAAATAATGGAAGCAATATTGCCCCCTTCGTTTTGCCAAATTGTTTCGACAAATACTATTTGGTAAATATTGTTTCTTGGTTGCATTTTACAAAATTAGTGATGATAAACCTAAATTGAATTTGCTTTACAATTAATGTTAATTAAATCATAATTCGATGATAATCTTCTTGACCAACTAATCTCTGATCTTCTCTTCTTAGCAGCATTATGCTTTGGATTATGCTACAGTAGTCGTTTTATAGCAATTATCAGTGTCATAATTGCATCCAATCTGCTAGTTTATGCGAAATTGGGGTGAATTGACGTGTCAGGCTAAAAGAATTCATATGAGGATTGTAGTGATTTTGAGACTGAAGCTTCGTCATAAAATGCACTTATGTTATTCCACACTTCCTCTCTAATGATTTCTTCAGGATTGTTTTTTCCTAGTGAAATCATTGTTATGATTTCTACCTGTCGCATCACGTTGTAGTATCAGTATGTTGTGCTCCATAGTTCTCCTCAGACTATGTCTTTGATCCCTGAAAAGAGTATCACTGT
>CABFPE010000081.1:9373-88666 GCA_900660155.1 Hofstenia miamia
AAATAGAAAGGCTGTGGAAGTTAAAGAAAGTTAAAGTAGTCCATCCATTCTTATCCTGGTCACAATTATAGACGTCTTGCTGAAAAGATCTCCCAATATCCAAAAGTTTACGTCAATTCTGTCATTCTAAACACTGGTCTAATCGATGCAATACACTCCACTGATGTTCGAACATTTAAATCAAATATCAATCATCTAGTTGAACAGATTCGTCTGAAATTCTCACCATGTTTCATCTACTTCTTAGAAATTACACCAGTCTCCAAATATTCACTCTTACAACAAAATCACGTCATTGATGAATTTAACGAAGTCCTATCACACGTCTCTTCAAACAAGTTCAATGTCATTCAAAAGATTCATGTTATCACGAAGAACCATCGATTGTAGTCTCCTATCCCACGATTGAATTCATCTTTCTGGCAATGGAATCAAACAAATGACTCAAATCCTAAAGAATTACTTGAGTCTTCGTACTCCTCACGTTTCTTACTCCAAAGTCATTAGCTCCTTTTCACGTCGATGTCTTCTTCCGACCTCATCTCTTCCTCTCTAGAATTACTAAATCAATCAAAATGTTAAATTTTTTTATATATTATCTTGTTATATATTTTGTCTTCCGAAATATACTCTATACATGTTCACTTGCAAACACAACATAGAAAGACCTTACATCTCAATTACTACACGTGTACTACCAAATTCAGTATTTTCATTTATAAACACATTATTAGGTATTTTCTTCTTTTAAAATTAATCCTTTCCGGTCCTACTCTATGATCTTCTCCCTTTTATGACAACATGTGGTAAACCATGGATTTCTATAATAGTGTTATAGAAATCCATGAGAAAACAGTTTGACCATAAAATTATTTTTAAGTCAGAATCAATCATAAAATCTGGTACCGGAAGACCGATGCTTAGACATACAGTTAATGATTATAATCGCAAAAATGCAGAAACACATCATTAAGTAATACAGTGAGTACAGAGCACACATTCATATTACTCCTCAATATCGTCCACTTACAGTACAATTATTGATAATATGTTTATTTTGTAACCACGATATATATTTATCACATAAAAATTATTTTATCTAATTCTGAATTTAAACACAGTCTGCAGAAGAATTGCAAATGGGCCGAAAACTCAAGCCCTTTCCAAGCCCAAATTATAATCTAAAAAAGCCCAAGTCCAGCCCAAATACAAAAGAAACTAACAAAGCCCAACCTCGGCCCAAATGAAATAAAAAAAATAATGCATGCGATATAAAACTTGTTAATATACATTCATTACAAAAAATAAAAAGATTTGCATTGCTAGCTGATCTTAGACGTTCCAACTCCACCTTTTCTGGACCAATCATACTTTCTTTTGAGGTAATAGTTTCAACCTTTCGGTGCCTTTCAATAATATTGTTAAGAACATTTGAAAAACTTGTATTTAATATTCACATCAAAGATATCTACAACATTCATTTACATAAAAATCAACATGGCTTCAGAATAAATGGAACAACAAAAAAGCCATTTTTGAACTACAAAATAGAATTCAGTCCTATAAAAATGGAAATTATGATTATTTAAGAGTAATTTGACTTGATATCAAGAAAGCCTTTTGAAATGTAAATGATTACATTTGATTTGAAAATTTAAAATTTAAAATTTAAATCCGTACCTCCTAAATTGGCATGATAGCCTCATTGGCAATAGACAACAAATTTTTAAACAGGATAATAGACTTTCAAATATGGAAAAGATCAACAAAGGTGTTCCTCAAGGATTCATTTCTAGTCTCATTTTTTAAATTTATGTATTGACCCCTTAAATTGTGAATCATTAAGCATTACAAATGGATTTATTATGAAATATGCTGCCTTCCAACTTTGTAAATTTTGACTTAAATCATTAAGTTAATAATAAGATTAAAGCTTGCTATGAAGAAAACCAATATGAAATCAATGGAAATAATTATACCATTAAGGAGAAAATTTACTGATAAAATAAATAAAATTGATTGCTATTCTTCAGTAACAATAATGAATCTTGAATTCATCATACATAGCAAGCATTCATTTAAACATCATATTGTTCAAATTTATAAAAATTCAATGAGAAATTTCTGTATAATACTAAGAGTTAGAAGATTTCTTAAATCAAGATGAAACAAGGGATTTTATTCAATTCATTAGTAAGTACTATTATAATTTATGGTATACAAGTCTATGCAGGTGAATTGAAATATCTTTATCGAAACATAACAACATATACAAGAAAGCATTCAAATTTAAATTCATTAGAAAAAAATGTAATATTTTTAGCATCATTAAAACAAAAGATAAATCTTTACATCAACGCATTGAAGACTCTCATAATAATCCACTAAAACAATTAATTTTCAAATGATATAGAAACTAAAAAAATAATCCACCGAAATCATTCTCTTCAAAAAAACCATTTTCCCTGATCGTTATTTCTCCTGTTATAATTTATAGTTTCCTAGTTTTGTAGTTTTTAGTGTAATTTACAGCATTGTAAACTTAAAATATAGTTCACTACCTTTATTATTATTATTATTAATAGACAATGCATTCTTAACGACAATAATGTATTACACTCATTCGAAGATTTTGTGTAGCACAAGATACCACACACACGGACACACAAATTTATATTATATATATTTATTTATTATTATTTTGTAAGTACATGTATTTGTTCTAGTTTGCAGTAAATTTGCTTTGCCTCTTAAACACAATTTATAATTTTCTCACCGAAGTAGTGTTTTGTGGGCATGTCCGAGCCCGCCAGGCAGAAGGGAGGGCGGGCACCGGGCACTACTGTGATCGGGCGGGCGGTCATTGGACACTCAAATAACAGGGCATATGTTATGCCCGCTTAAATAAAGTCTGGTTTAATCATAAGATAATATGCTGTAATGAAGTAAGCTTTTTCTGCTTTGAAAATAAATTTCATAATTTATCGTGAAATTAATGCTTTTGAAACGAAAACATTTCAATTTTATAGTACTTTTGCTGTTATAAAATGAAAGAAATGCAAAACATTAATCTCTATGCATGATATTTGTAAGAATGGGATACGGATCGTGAATTGAATATACCGGATGCCGGATAATTTGACTGTTGGATACCGGATATCGGATATTATATTATTCAATTATTACTAAGGCAACCAGAAATATGACTTTAAAAAAACAAAATAGGACCTTATTTTTATGATAAAATATGACGGAATTTAGTTAAATATTGTAGCATAATCTTTAATAAAAGACTCGATTTAAAACAAAAACAAAATGGAAAAGAAAAACATAAAACTCAAATAAGAAACTCGAATAAATTTATTAGAAATTAGCTTCTAATGATTTTACCAAAATTGTAAAAGCAAATATCAGTCGCAACTCTTTTGACAAAACGTGTGTGGACATTAAGCTCCGCATTGATTTTAGCTTAACAACGGGTTCACGCAGAAGATAATTACGTGGACATCAAAAATTGGTTAGCGACTGGTACTTGCTTGATCGGTAAACATTTATTAAATTTTATATAAATAGAACCAAAGCGCTGTAAAATTGATGGAAATTTACTATTTAGTGGTTTACTCTTAACTCATGGGTTTATTTAATTATTATACGATGCGAAGCTAAGTGAGCTTTGTGTGTGATGATCGAAGGCTGTGTGCAAGGGGATAGTCAAGTGGATTTCAGCCTCGACAATTACATGCAATTAGGTTACAGCTAGGTATAGGAATGTTTTTTCTCTATCGCTTAGCTCGCCACTGTTTGCTTGTGTGACATATAGTAACAAATAAAGACGAGAAGCCACCATAAGGATGATTACCATGTTTAATATTAACCTTGTTTTAGATCCAAATTGTTGACTCATAAGAGACTGATAAGAGACCGTGTTGTTTATATTTTAATTATATGTAGGTTAGGGGCTGCTGTAGTTTATAGAATCCTTTTTAATTTGTTTGCAGCTAGTGTTGTGTCAGTTGTACATGTCAGCCCTCATTGCGATATATGTTTATTCTAATTAGATGTAGGAAACTGCCTTGATTATATATTAGCTACTTTTTAACTATGGAGTGGCAGTTAATATCCGGTTGCGAGTCTATTACATTCACACATTAATTCTATGCAAGTTGAGAATGAGAACTAAGTCGAGTAGTGACTGGTATTTATTACACCATAAGTAAGGCACACATAACAAAACTCTTTTAAGGTAGATCTATCCCCTCACTAGTGATAAAAATGAAGAAAAATCACCATATGAGAAAGTGACATATATTGACCATTAGAGCAATTAAGAAGGGTTACAAGGACACCACCGAAGCACAAGAAGGGGATATGTACACACCTGGGGTCACTAGAGAGATTCGGTGAGTGAAATAATACTTTTTTCTCGATTTCCGAAAATTCAAAATTTTGCATGGTTCTGTATCTTTCATGCATGATATTTCTAACAGTTTTTGTGCAAATGAGCTTAAACTTCTTACAGATGTTTGCAATAGCTAGCTGTAGGGCATGTACTTTTTCCTTCCGAAGTAATGTGATGCACCGAATTTCCGGCACCTAAAAAGGCCGAAGAAGAACAAAATTTGAAAAAAAGAAAGTTTTCAAGGTATCAAAAAGATAATAGTACAAGACCTAAAGCTATATGTCTTCATTACAGTTGTGAAGTTTCAAGTCAATCCAAGCATTAATCTTTGAGTAAATGTGTTTTGAAGTTTTGTTCTATTTTTAGCACAATGGCGGCCATCTTGGAAGTTCATTTGCGTAAATTTTCAGAATTTATGTCGTATCATAATCTTTGACCATTTTGAATATAACAATGTGGTGGATTTTTATGCCCAGAATTCAATTTTAGCCCCTCTAAGGATAGATCTACCTTAATGAAACTGAGCTGAGTAGCAGCGGATGGAACGATGGATGCGGATGGATGGAACGAAATCGAACTGTTGGAAACCTGCTAACTGTCTTTAAGACACTGCTTCGGGCAATAAGTGAGCCCAGCTTGTTCTCTCTTGACCTCTACTTTCGGAGATGCTACCTAAATACTAGTGATGAATGGTTACATTGACTCTGGAGTATTAATTAAGTTATATCTCAATTAATGTACTATTACGAAAGACAAGAGAGAGTGAAAGTACTCATTACTCCGCACGTTGGAATCTGCAGGCAGTCGTATCTAAATTGTACAACGTTATTATGCACATCCCTTGCCTGGGTGATGATGTAACAATATGCCCTAAAATATGACCATTCATTTTTCAAAATGGTCAATTTAAGCAATATAAAACGTTTTTCTATTACTGAGAACAATATATAGAACAAATACAAAAACTCTTATATAATGAAAAGTTAATTTCTCAAACCAAATACTTCACCAACTTATAATAGCAGCACATAAATGTCCAAATATTACTGTGGTTAAGATTCCTGTCATAGGCTAAAAGTTTTTTTTAGCATAGGAACAGCTCTCAACTGTAGCCGATGTTGCTTGACAGTTTCATAACTTGTACAATTCCGTTTAAATGTCCATCCCCTTTCCTTTCATTATACATACTATAATGATTATAGCAGTGAAACCGATATTTTCTAATCGTGACTTGATATAGGCGATTATTTCACAGGTATCATTTCCAAGATCAAGGGAATAATAACAACATCTGATCGAATTTCAACTCTGTCAATCATTGAACAACTTTGACTTTTTATGATAGCAGCCTTAATTAAAGTAATTAGATAAAAACCCTCATGTATTTTGCCTGAATAGGCATGGTACAATTCTGCAACACATGTGCCTTGCAGAATACATGAAATAATAATGTATATATGGCCAATCCCAGAAACGCATTGGCCAGTGGGTCGGATCGGGTCAACAATTAGCTAGCAATTAACCTTTCGGGGGCTAGGCCAGGAAGTACATTAATTGAGATTGAATTAATATAAATGTCTTAGTTGAAATGATTTAACGCTGTCACAATTTAATTGGTTTATAAAAACTCTAAACTTTGAACAAAAGCCGGACGAAGCATCAATATATCGTAATAAATATTACCTCCGTTCTACCAAATTCAACTGGATACGCTATCTATCTTATTTAAATTCAAATTCCTACAAATATCTTTCCTTTTCTTTAATGACTACATTAAATTAAATGAGCGATCACAAAAATTTCTGTGTTTAGATAAAAATTCTAATGGGTTTCATCACATATTCATTAAATTGTGGAATAATTTAGATTATGAAACGCGAATAGAAAAAACTATAAAAAGTTTAGAAAAAAATTGAAACAATTTTTTCTAATAAAACAATATACATTAGGGGACGGTAATACACTTCATGTATACGAAACATTCATCCAGCTTTGAGCACTTAAACAAACATGGATTATATATTGTAATATTAATTTGTAGGTAATAATTTGTTTATATTTTATTTTTTTATCACGTGTTAGTTTGTAGATTTGTTGTATACATATATTGCGCAATAAATTTGCTTTGATTCTTACCCGCAACTGATGATAAAACAAATAAGAACAGCATAAGCATGAAGCAGAAGCTCTTTGAACTCCCCAATTCAAGCCCGATCGAAATATAATTGACTAATAAAGAAAGATCAATGAAATGAATTAAGGATTACGCGCAAAAAATTCTGCATTAAAACCACGTCAATTCTTCTAAACGAAAGTGGACATTTTGTAAGCCGTTTTATTAGAAAAACGATTGGACTCAATAATGATATTTCAGAAATTTATATTGACAATAAAAAAATTACAGATATAAAAGATACTAAGTCATCTAAATCAGACAGTTAAAGAATTAGGTAACTTCAATTTTCCTAAAACTTCTTTATCAGAACTTACGCAATCACATTGTAAGTCAAAATTTTAATTTAGCTTATCTACCTTAAAAGAATTAGAAACTATTGTAAAAAATGCAGACTTTAATAAATCTACATGTTCTAATCATTTGCCTTACTTTATTATTAAGAAATTTGTTCATTTATATCGTGACCATCTATCATTTGCATTTAATCAATGTATAGTTGAAACCGAATTTCCGGAGATAATGAAAAATTCAGATATAACACCATTTTATAAAAATGGAGATCCCCTCATTGCGAAAAACTGTATGCCAATTTCAATAGCGCACCCTTTTAGTAAACTATTCGAAAAATTATTGCACATTCAAATCAACAAATATCTTGCATCTGAGAATATTTAAAGAACAGCATAGCACAGGTGATGTAAAAAATACTTCAATTACTGAAAAAATATCTTCAAATATATCTCAAAATAAATCCAGTTGCATAGCCCTTCTAGACTGAATCAAAGCTTTTAGTTCAAAGAATTCTGAAATTTTGACAATTAAACTTAATAATTACGGATTTCAACAAAATTCAATTAAGTTACTTATGAGTTCTTTATAAAATAGAAAACAGCGTGTTTTATTAAATAATATGAAATCTGAATATATTACAACCGATCGAGGAGTGCCTCAGGACACAGTACTAGAGCAAATTTTATTTGGAATATATGTAAATGATATTACTAAACATGTAAATCATAGTGAAATATATCAATTTGCTGACGATACGAGTTTTATAGTTAAAGATAATGATGTATTTAAGGCCACAAAGTATCTAAAAAGTGATTTTGAAAATCTTTCTATGTATTTCTCATCCAATCAATTGAAAATAAATATTGAAAAAAACACAATTTATTATATTTTCCATCAATTCTGTAAAAGAAATAACAAACAAGATCGAATTCATTGCTAACAGGGTTACAATAAAACAAAGTGATGATGCTACATATACTTAGGTGTTGATTGTGGCAACGATTTAAAACTGAATGAATTTCTCCTAAAAAAATACAAAAATGGCATCTAGTGTTAGATACTTATACCACCTCAGAAATTTAGGACCAGACTATCACGTTAAACTACTACATGCATTTGTTTATTGTAATTACGCTATTGTTCAATTTTATTGTTTAATTTTAATACAAAAACAGCTATTTACTATCAAAACCTTTTAATTGGTTATTAAAAACATTAAATTTTGAATGTAAGCATGATTATGTTTGTGAATACAGGCGAAAGTATAATATATTTTCCCCACTATACCAAGTACAATTCCATGCAGCTTCCATTTTTATTAACTCTCATAAGCGATTTTGTAACGTCCTTCCATAACCACGGTCCATTAGACCCTGTACAAGATTTTGTGTTGAAAACTTCGCTCTTAATTTATTTCAGTATGTCTATCTCATTTTAGATTACAAAGAAGCATAAGAAATATTGGTTACCTCAACAAATAAGACTATATAATGAATGTTTACAGCACCAATACAGTTATTAAGATCATAAAATACATGTAGCAAGCAGAATTCACATTCTCTGAGAGAATTTTGATGTGGCGTCTGACGATGTTGAATAGTAGGACGTGAACTCGATTGACTTTGATCATGAGATGTATAAAGATCCGATGAATGATCACTTTCATCAGAACTAGAATCTCTTCCTACATCACCAGTATTTGCAGGTAGGCCTACATATTGATTTTCCGAATCAGTGCCCATGAATCATCATCTGAACCTTCATCAGAAGTTTAATTATCAGAAGATGAGGAATAATCATTACCATCACCGTGTCAGTTGCAGATGCTCTAGCCAAAGTTTCATTGGATTTTCAATGTTTCACATACCACTTGTATAATGTCATGTTCCATGAAGTGTCGTAGTTTTCAAAACTAACAATATGATTTTTCATTTACTTTCTCAATCATGGCTTTCCACCGCCATTACCATTGTGATCCTCCCAATATGCTGTTTAGTTAGCTGCTAATCGATGACTTGGACGGCTTCAGATAACTACATATACAGCAGACAATGGAAGAGTAAAATAATCAATGATATTGCAAGTCTACCATTGCTCAAAACGCATTGTTCATTCATCCAATAAGCGATTAGCTATTCGAAACAACTAAGTAAGCTATTTTAAGGTTTTCTTGTTTCATGCAAATCATGCAATGATTGACTAGGCCATTATCTCAATCTAATCCTGTCAAGAGATTTCAAGTTCATTACCAGGATCCAACTGACCCTGCTGATTTTTTAATAAACTTCACTACTTCACAGGCACATAGATGTGTATATAATTAGAATAGTAACTCATAGTTAATCTACAATGAATGATGTTAAAGGATCTTGAATGCTAGTGTATAGCTCTGACATGCCACAGAATGATAGCATTGAAAGTAATGTACAGGGTCAGATGGACACTGCTAATGCATCAGAGGGTTAAACAAATATTTGACTGAGAATCAATGTCGTTTCTTGCTAATTACTTAAAAGTAAATCCACGATACCATAAATTTATTTGCAGTAGTACTTCCTATCCTAGTTTTGATTTAGATTTAGAAAATGAGATTAGAGTAGGAAAAAATTACGAACAATTTAGAAAAAAATTAGGAAGTACACACAATCAGAAACACAAACATGCTAAACGCATTTACTGATTTCTTACACTAAGCTCACCACACATTTACTTTTATTATCATACATGAATATTTAGTTTTTAGTTCCAAAATTGTGATTTTAATAAAAAGATTGCTTTGACTTTTATTATTCGTCAAATCGCATATCCACTTGAGTTATGTGTGATAAAATAACTGTAAATAAATGTTCTTAAAAAATGTAAAGATTCTTATCAAAAAAACTGATATTCTTCTTTTTAATTGAAAATTTGCACTCTTCCTTGTTTACAATAAAATCTACTGCGCTGGTTTGAATGCTGTATGAAGAAAATTAGAGATTAAGCCTCTTGCGATCTGAATACGATTTCTACATATTTTTCTAGCAATTGTCAGTAATTTTAAAGCGAGGAAATGCTACACTTCTTTTATTAAGATATGGCGGTTAGGATTCAAGCAATTCATGTCTAATCTGTGACATATGGAACACAAACTCATTAAATAGTGTTATCCTCAGCATCTCAATCATTGTACAAGTTTTTCAGTATCAATCACCCAAAAAATAATCATTGTAATGTTCATTTATATATATTGATTTTCGTTATTTTTAAAAAAATCAATTTTATATTTGGTGATTCTTAAATATTCTATTTTGTAATGTTAATTTTGTAAAATGTGTCAAATTTATAGTTTTGTTAAAAAATGATTTATTTAATCAAGTTATTACATTGATAAAAATTAAATAAGTTTTGAGCAGTGTTAAATTATAGCATGTCTAGCAATTAATATTCGAAGACAGTACAAAAATTAACTCCATTTCAAGAAATTATTTTAAGAAACTACTTCAATTGAGGAGTAGTTTTAAACTTTACAAACAAAATTGAACTGAAAACGATAACGATATCTCCATTAACAATGGACATTATCAAATTTAAGTAAAACCATTAAAAATAAGTTTAAAAATTCAAAAAGCTATTTGGTTACAAATCACCAATCGGCCTACATGTGAAAATTTTGTTGCAATTCATTAATTTATGGAACTTATGTTAACAACAAATTATTAATATAAATACATTCTACACTTTACCAAGTTATTGTAAATTTATATATTGATTTTTTGCTAATGTGCAGTATTAATTTGGATGATGACAGTAGCATGCTGAAACAAGTCGAGATTCAGATACATTATGCCATTCGTGTTTATTCCCATTGTCGTTTTGCTTAGTACTATTCGTATGTGATTTGCACTCAACATTATTTCAGTTTCTGAAAAACCTAAAATGTGTAGTTGATCATCTTTTTGAATGTGAGCAACACAACATTCTGTTTATTGGGATTTACAGTTGAATTGCGATAATGTAAACGTAGCAGTTGCGAAAAATTGTTTCCTAATTCATCTATTGACTGCTTTAGTTAGTTTGTCATCAATACAATGCTTTTTAAATCTAACAGTTCGTTATCGTTTACATTTTTACAAAATGTTTGAAATGCAGTTTCACTCCAAAGACTTTTCCCATTTTAATGGTGAAAAATGAAATTGGAATAATCAAGGACGGATGGGGTCATTCTAAATATAGAAATATGCTATATTATTTTTCGAACGCCAAAAAATTAAATGCTTCTAATTTTGAATTTGGCGACAAAATCATTCTACTAAAGAACAATTTATACAAATTTTGTTTTTCCATGTAATGTATGCATAAATTTACTGCAATTGAATTTCATTTTTTACTTTTCCATCTGCCCTTCGAGCATCTTTACAATGTCTAATAGTGACTGATAGGGTTGGAATATCTAACTGCTTCAATTGCAGATTTGATACTGGATTGCAGATATAGAAGTGAATATTTTTGTTGGATGACAGGTATACAAATTTAAGATAGTTCACATTTGAATAAGTAATGTGAAGTTTATGATCGTCAGAATTCCACAAGAAAAACAGCAAAACAAAAATTATCAATTCAGTACACATTCACGTAAAGGTTATCGGCAATCTCAGTTTCTACATGTATGTATCAACAGCTCATTGTCATAAATGTGTAAATGCATTCACAGGAAATATCACAGAAAAATTGTCGCCTCCATTTAGCACGATAATATAGAATATGGTGTCAGGAACATATCTAATTTTTAGAGGTTCTATATACAGGTTGGGGTTCAATTTTTGAAATATATTTTATAACGAATAAATTTAAGAGATACTTTATAATAATCTATTTTGAGTAACTTAACTAGTCATGAAGTCTTACTCAATATTATACAAGGCAAATCTATTGGGCGAAAACAGCAACCTAAGCACCTACTGCTAATATCCAGTTGGACAATTTCGTTTTTATCGAGCTGATTTGAATTATTCGATAGCATACCACCAAAAAACATCAATGTAGAGGGTTACCTTTAAAAGCCGAAATTAGTATTCGCAATTACGGACTTGCATATTTGCTCATATTTTTGGAATATTTTTGTAAAAGTGAAACTTATAGATCTGTAATTGCAACAATTTAGAGAGTTCTCCTGTATATGGGAGAAAATTAGCCAATATTATTACGAAAAGTAATTTAATTATATTCAGCGAATAATATGACAAGGAAATAATGAATTTTGCACAATTCTTAATACACATTGTCGGTATTTCTAAAGATTCGCTTCATTTATAGGCTTTTACTTTTAGCGTCTAGCTAGAAAAATTCAATTCCAATTGCAAATCGGAATGAAACCAGATTTTTGCGATCTTTTACTTAGATTTTTAAATTATGAGTGGCGCCGAAGTAGACTGATATTTTCCTAAGTTCATTAATTGATAGCAATCCTTGAATTTGGTTAACACTTCCATTTTTTTTGCAATAAGATGCAAATGATGTTCAAGTTCACTGCACTGTTGAAGCATATTTTCTATAAGGGACTCTTAATCTACTAAGTAGAGATTGCATACACTGCTCTCAGTTCAATACGCGACTTTTTCCTTAAAATCTTACATAAATGGTAATTATTTACAGCTTTGTGTGTAAGGAAGTTTTTGCAGACCCGATTTTTGCTTTTCACGAGTGGTCTCAATAAGGAATTAACAAAGAGTGTGTGATTCCAAAGTACAATTTTCATGTTTAGACAACATTCTTTCGGTATGGAGTATTAGCTGAAAGAAAGCCGCAATGACAAGTTTCATTTTCTAAGCGGTTAAAAAAATACAGGTTGAAAATATAAAATTAAAAAATTCAATGTTTTAGTCTACTGGGAAAAATTCTTGTCCTTACCATGTGTCATGTACTTCTATATTTAAAATTTACTGCAAAATGCAAACAAAATTAAAACTCAGTCTAAACATTTGAATTCAAAAGGAGCAAACACATTTTAATTTCTACTGATGAAAACCCTGAAACTCGTTAATAGACATCGTTTATTAATCAGGACAGTCGAGCGGAAAGGTTCGTGGAGTGAATGGGGCAACAGAGTTGTGGGATTTTTTCACTGGAGTTGCCTCAGACAGACGAGATCGTTTGATAGCCGGCCGCAATTTTCGATATTCGATATCTTCCATGACTGAATGAGTGCGTTCGACTTCTGCATTGTCATTTCTCCAACCGATCGGCGGTTCCGACAAAGGAAAGATAGAAACTACTCGCCAATCAGGTGTATCGATTTCATTTAACGCCTGCAAATCAAATGGAGACGGCCCAACAATCGAACTGTCATTTGTGATTTGAAATCTTCGTTTCTTACGTTTCGTTGTGTCAGTTTCAATGGGATCAAAACGGTGAAGGCGACGTTCATATTTCCGTCGTAAACGAGCAGATACTAATAACGAAGCTGTTTTAGAAGCTAAAAAATTTTTCTTCTTCCTTAAAGGCTTATATTTCTCTTGAATATCGACAATATCAGTATCCTTCTGCCAGCCAAAACCCTGGACAGTCTTATGAAGAGAAATGTTAAGAGGAGGCTTGCTACTCAAGATTGGGTGGAAAGTGGGTGACAAATCACTAATAATTTGACGTTGGTGAAGAGACAACATCGCTGTTTCTTGTCGTTTATCAACACACAAAATGCATGAAAATGACAAATCATGAGTGCAAGTACGACATTGCAGATTTGATCTTGGAGCAATCTTCGATAACTGTAACCTGTGACTGTCTAATGATATAATTCTACTACTACGAGTTTTTAACGGACGACTTCTAGCACATGAATCTTCGAATGATTGACTAGGGGTGAACTTATAGCTCCGATTCCGCATCAAGTGTTCAGTGTTATCACGGATCTTAAGTTCTAATTCGTCGATTTGTGTTTGCAACCACTTCCAACATGAAGCCAAACGCGCGCGTTCTTCATAATAATTCCCGTAGTGATTCTGCGATTCAGGAAGTTCAACATCGCTTTCTCCACCTGAGGATGAATCGGTGATATCAGAGTCAAGGCTCTGTGCATAACGGGAAAGAGTGGATTTCCAGGCTCGAATACATCCCTTTAAATTACGATGTGATTTATTTTCAAACGAGTTATCTGAAAGAACAGTGTCTGTTAAAATAGGATCAAGTTCCAGTGCAGAATGGTTGCACAACTGCTGAATCTGTAAATGACGGGTTTTTTCTAAAAGTCGATGGGCTCTTCTGTTTAGATGGCGAACACGCGCAGAGAGCGAAGTGCCGGGTTTGTTCACTGATGTGCAATCTGCTGACATTTTGTATGATTGGGTTTTTGACGGCATCTTGTTGTTGGCATCTGTTTCACTCGCGAAACTAAACACAAAAATGATATCAAAATAAAAAACGTCATTAGTAATCAATTGTCAGTGCATTTAACTGGAAGACTCCGATTTTCAGTGTTAAAACTACATTTTATTAAAGATTCTATTTAGAACAAAAAATACTCTAAATGAAAATTGCTATCCAAAGATCCAATGAAACAAAAGTTACCAAAATGTAAATCCTAATTGACAATCAGTCATCATCAATCTCCGTCATAACGCAAACGACCAACTAGACTGTCGTTAGGAAGCTAATACGTATAAATAAGTACCTGTTTCAGAGTAGTATAACATAAGCATTCATACACAATGAAAGCATGTTTAATCGACATCATTTGTAAACAATTCCATAGTACGTGCGTAAGATATTTCAAAAGAAAATCATTGGAATTTTGAAACAGCATTTTAACAAACTCCACTAAACATGATATGAAATAGCGGGTGTTTTATGTGAATATTCTGTACATTTTTAGTGGTTTTCATGAGATAAAAACATTTTTTTGAAAAATTTCTGCTCTCCCTTTAAAAAAAGGCGCTTACTTAAATATAATCTGAAACTTTTTTGTGGAAAACCTCAAAAATCAGTGCACTTTTTGCAAGATATGATTAGCTTTTGTATAGGTTGCAAAGTATACTGATTTTAGTAAAATAATTGATCCAACCTCGTTAAAATTTTTTAGAACGCGTCTGTGAACACATAATTTTCAATTTCTAATTTCGTCTGAAAATAAGTACCTGTAGGTTATTGAACACTGGTATGATAGAACCTTAGTATATAAAATTACAATGATGTCAAATTCAGATTACAATTCTAGTCTGATGTCAAAGAAATTCGTTGCGTGGCATGATTATTCGCCAAAATTTAATCCAGAAAACCAATTTGTACAGCTTAGTCACAAAATTTAGGAGAAATTAAACATCAAAAAAGCATTCAAATTACAACATTCATTTCATTATTGATGAATATAATCAAAGTCCCCTTTCAATGGATTACATGTTTTTTGTTTTCCCTGTTAAAGTATTAAAGTAAAAAAGTTACTGAGAAAATTGTTTAGCAGGCAACTTAGCAAGGCTTTATTTATTCGGTAAAATAGATTCATATCCTAGTTTTACAGAAAATCGTGACCATGCCCCCTTGAGAAATTAAAAATAAATTACTCTCTAATTAAAATTGTTAAACAATTTCACTCGAAAAAAATGGCATTTACATATTGATATTTTTAAGACGTTTTTTATTCAAAAGAGACAATTTTTTTGAAAATAGTTTTTCTAATATGAAAACCTCTAAAATATATTTTTTATCATAATATTCGATTAAAGATCTGCAATTTCATATGTTAGCTATCTAAAAGGTGGCGGCGACAATTTACGTAGGTGTTATTTTTAAGAGTCTTAAAACAGTTTTATAGAGAAAATGATTCCTAAAACCTGCCAATCATTTCAGAAAATACTTCGATAATGATTTTAAAAAACATTGACATTTTAGTGAAAAGATAAAAAGGAAACAAATATTTTGCAATTATTTAATTTCCAACCGTTGATGTTCGAATTTTCAAGACATCGGTAACGATGAAAAGATGTGAAATAATGGATCTAGAATATATTTTAGTAACTAACAACATGAGAAAACTGGCAATATTGAAATTTCAATGCTAATGTGAATTTGATTTGCTAAAAGGAATTGCGATTTTCAGAAACTCCTATAAAGAATTAAATTGCGCAATATACACAGGCACTAGTTTTCTTTCGGCGAAAATATGTGCATTAACTTTAATTAGGTTTTTTGACGTACTCCAGGTGGAAATGGTAAATATTTAATACGAGGAAAAAGAAAATGTTTACACTTTTCTAACAAGTAAAAATTAATATAAATTTCAAGAAATTTGTAAGCAACACGAAATTCAATATAGCTTCCACAATTCAATAATTCTATTGGTGAAGAAAATAAATAGCATGTGTAAAATAGCTACGCTTCATGCGACATCTACCGACAAAATCCGCAATGAAGAATTGAAATGCCAAATAGAATATGACAAATGCAAATTATTGTAAAGCATGGCTAATTATTTTTAAATTGCTTTTCCTACTTTTTGTCAGTTCTAGATTCTGTAGAACTTAACCATTTTACATTAATTCTTATGTTGTACTACGCTTAATAGGTTGCAAAAATTATCAAACACTGTTATGGGATACCAAGCAACAAGGGAGGCCCTTGAAAATTTTGGACGGAGTAAAAAAGGGGGGAGGTTCAAAAAAGTTTTTCTTTAAAATATGAACTAAATATTTATTTACAATTTATGCAAAATTTCATTTTATCTAACAGTATACTCTTGAAAGTTTCTGTTTTACATGAGATGATTCAGGGAAATCGAAATCGCTTTTTACAATATGAGTTTTCATCTTTGAATTTTCAAATACGTGGTCTGCAATTTCACATCTTGTTAATATTGATTTTAAAAAAATAACCCCACACTCCCCCCTAAATTCAGAGTTTAACCCTAAACTACCCATTGTATCTTTAAAGACACAAATCATTTTGTCCACATTTTATAAACAATTTTCTTCAAACCTATTAGGAAATTGGGGAACCCTGGGATTCTGACACATCTATGGGTAAGTATGATTTTTTGTTATGGTGAAAATATGTGATAAAAATTATTTCTGTTCATGAAGTATATGAAAATACGAACATTTTTTCTATGGAAACCCAATCTTTTCCATACCTAGTGTTCAGTAATAAAGCGGTATAAAAATTGCTAGTAGTTCGAAAACCTATTTAAGAAACAGAAATTAAATTCACTCTAAAAAGACCTACTGATGAATACAACTATAAATAATTAGTAATCACTTAAAATTCCAAATTGACGAATTATAAATTGTAACTAGTATTCAAAATACCCAATAGAAAACTAATAGAATATTTAATGGCATCTAGCTAAACTAAAATTGAATGTTATGTTAACGAGCACATTATTTTTAATGCAACCCAAAGACTGTTCAAGAAAAAATTAAAAAATCCTTCGGAGGAAAACACATAAAATAAAAGAACTAATTATAAAATTTTATAATATAAATATAGCAAGAAATAAGTAATTAGTCCAAATTATATTCCCTACGTATTATGGATAGGCTAGAATTGGACTAATAAAGCCAGTATACAGATAGGCAGCCTTATGAAAAATGTGTGTTAATATTATAATATGTCTAGAAAAAATGGGTTTTAATCGAAAAAATGTGACATAGATAAGTATTAGAAAGTGATGATACTAAACACAAGCGTCACGGAGCAACATAAGAAAATTTACTTCATATATGCTATTAACAAAACAAAGAATTGGAATGATTTCATATTTTACGTTATTGTAATGCAACCAAATTCATTCCATTGCCATTAATAAAAATTGGGAAAGAAAGCGCAGGTGAAATAAATTCAAAATGTTGGGGAATACGAACTAATGGAGAATGCGAGAGGAAGACGTTGACCGAACGTGCAAGCGAATGAATTGAACATAGACGGGATATGATAAATGTTCCAGGACTATGCTAATCGTTAATAATAACTGCCATGTAATAAACCTCAATGACTCAGCAATCAGGAATATCAGATGCAACGTATACATATTCGCTTGCAAGGGAAACCGTATCATCCCCAAATAGACGATATAAGATTAACTAATGTCTTTGAAAACATAAGTTAGTAAGTTCTGAAGAATATACTTTACTGTTGAAAATAAATCTCTCGAATGCAAGGATTAACGCTTGTCAGATGCAAAGAGAAACACCTTTGAGCCTGGGGTCCATTCACTTATTTACCACAAACATTCTGAATGCATTTTAATATTTTTCGCAAAGAAAACTTTACTGCAGTAATACATCACCCAGAGAAGAGCAATTTGGGTAGAGATGAATTGGAATAAAAACTTATTGGTGTTCTAAGTTGCTTCGAAACCGAAGTGTTAAATAATGGATTTATGTATAACGACACTGGTGTCAATCAGGATTTTAGAATTGCTGCCACACTGTACTAAAATATGAAATTACTTGCGTTATTGTCATAGTACTGCAATTATTTAATAAAATCGGATAATCGACGATACCGGACAGCTTGACACAGACAAGATTCATTAATGTCAATTTATGGTTTCACAGGATGAAGTAGGTTTCGCATTTAAAATTTGAGTGGTGACAAATATTAAATTGTGGAACTTACGTTGAAAGTAAGCTCTGTTGGTTGATTCCATGGTCGATGTTGGGTAGAAGTGAGTGAAGACGCGATTTGAAGCCATTCGATCCATTGCATACGCTGGAGAGGACGGGTTTGATGAGTGAGTCGCAGCCTTTGGGCGGCGGAAGCGAGGAGATTGGAGGAGGCATAGCAGCAAGACGGAGCAGTAGGGCACACTTCATCTGACCTAAATGTGAAACAGATTTCATATCGGTATTTTTAGACGAATATATTTCAAAAATGAATTAAATGTAACATACAACCAACATAAAATTCAAAATAAAAATTGGCTGTTTAACTGATGATTGTAACATTTGGGTTTAAAACTTTATTTTAACACAATGAATACAAATAACAAATCTATAACAAAAAAATGCAAAAAAAATATTTACACAAACGTTTGGTTTAATTGAGAACGGCTGCTTCCGTTACTTAGAAGAATGGCTTTTGCCTAATTAACAAAATTCAGAGACTCTAAGCTTCATTATTTTTCTTGAGAAATATAAAGACACTCTGCAAGCACTTTAAGTTTAAAATAGAACGCATTGTCTTTGATTAGGAAAGGTGCACATGTAAGCACGATCTCATCGGTTTATTAGTCATCTTGATGAAATTTCAAAGGGATTTAGATTTTGCTTTGACAATTATGTATTGCAAAATTCTCTAAACCCAAAAAATTTACCTAAGCTATTACGTAGTTACTAAATACACTGAATTCAATATATTAATACAGTGCTTGAATGCTATGTAACTGGATTTTCAGATTTTACAAAAACTATCGGAAATGTTTGTGTACTAAAATCAATTTAAAGAAACAGAATGTCATTGTTTAAGATCGCAATCTTAACCTTTGCAAATTTGAAGGAAAGCATATATGAATAAAATCCAATGTTGCAAATAAAGGATATTTAAACGTAACAAAGATTTTCTTTGTTTCCGACCACTGGGTTAAGCTTCACTTGTAGAGCTAGCTACTGAACTTCAAGTTTGTAATAAACCGCTTGAGGAACTATTCAAAAGTAGATCACTTATCAGAAATGCTGAAATTTGAAGGAATGTGGTGTCAGGCAAATTAATGAGCTTCAAAGGTAAGTGTACAAAAATTATTCACCGCCCAATCTTTTTAAAATGTACAGACAAAAAGAATAATAGTCCGCGTTTCTCGGTGATGAAACGTCTTGAAGAATTAGAAAAAAACAGTTCTTCTTCTTAATTTTTTATAATGATAAACAATATGGCAAGAAATAGAATCTAAATATTTTTAACAAATATTTTTTGGAGAGTTTGAGCCTCTAGCATGAATGAGCGATTGTCAATCATACTGTTTTTCAAGTATACGACTTGGAATAGATTCAAATAGGAAAAATGTTGCATAAATCAGATGCACTTTAAAATGTTTAAAATCAATTAGCGCTGGTTCATTGAGTGCAAGGAGATTGATAAACTTTGTTTAATAAAGCAATGACATTTAAAATATTTTAAGCTTCGAAATGTTACAATAAAAATGAGATAACAGGAATCTAAAAGCCACACTGTTTTCTAAGACTAGGTACCGGCAATATATAGAAACAATATCGATATTGCGATAATTCCTCGAAAACCATTTTTCAAGCTTTCAAACTCATTATTAGGACTAAAGCCGAAATTTTTTATGCTGGCAGTAACGTAACAGAAGATATTATTTTAAACTACAAAATGCAGATATTTTCTATATACACTCAAGGAAACAATACAAATTTTCTGGTCAAAAACACAAAAAACATGAAAAGTGAGTTTATGGGCATTCTCAAAATATGCCAATTATGAAAAAAATTGTTGAACATGTTTAATTAAAAATTGTTCATGGTCACAAATAAATCTACTGGCGTTAATAATGTCTACACACTACAACGTCAAAATAAAGATTGATAGTTAAGAATTACTTAAGTTTATGAAGTTTTAAAGTTTGCGCTCGATGACTGAATCCCTTCAATGCGCATGGAATTTATACTGAAAACAAATCATTTAGCTAATGGAAAATGGTCATCCTTTATCTTTCATATTAAGTTAATTTGTAGTAAACAACTGTATCTAAAATCCCATGATATTAGTTAATACAAAACTCCAAAATTTTGAAATTATAGCTTCAATTATCCTTGAACTTGTTCGGGTATTTAATTTCTATATGGAAATGCATTGCCAATATTTCTTGAAATTAATTACTTCATGTAGTGTTCTTCCATCTTAATCACTAATCAGCATTTTCACTAATAAGTTATAAAAATCTTTTTTTTTGGTTACCAGTAACAGGAAAAATATTAGTCAGTTGGAAACAGAAAATTTGGTTTCATTATAAAAATAGAAATCTAGATGACAGTTGAATCTTGGCTTTCTGTAGTACATTTATTCAGGAGTGAAAAATTGCGGTAAAACAAATTTTAAGCAAAAATGTTTTTTGAAGTATTACTGTTTATGTATTTATATTTACATATTATGAATATGCATATTTAATTCACCTCGCTATAGTAGATTCACATGAATATGCGTGCGAAAAAAATGGATATGTATTTGCATTAGGTTCTCCTATAGAGACATCGAATCGATAGAAATAAGGCATTTTCTATGTGTCTATCTCTTAGAGTATAACACCAATTAGTTGAAATAAGAAAGACGTTAAACTTGTTAAAGAATTCACAATACTTCATTTAAATGAAAAACTTTTAGGGAAACAACTGAGTCATAGTGAGGAAATCCCCATAAAGGCTATTAAAAAGCTACTAGGTCAAAATTGACTTTTCAAATGGCAAAAAAAAAATTAAAAGCATGCGCCTTAATAAAAATTGTAAAAATTAAAAATCTATGCAAAAGAGTATTTTGCCCTGTTGACAACGGTAGCGAAACATTTTAACTTAAAGAATTTCTCAACTACAATGAATTTGCGATTTTAAATTGGTTTAATTTTTTTTTAATTTTCTTTCTTTGAATAAAAATGTAGGCAAAGTCAATCGACAAATGATTTTTAACTTTCTCTTATTTCCGAAACTAAACTGTTTAAGATTATATCAACAAATGATTTATGAGGTTATTCACAAAAACCTTTAGGTTGATATTTGTACACATGAAAGCTAGTATTTCTAAGACTACCATTATTCGTAGGAGGAGAAAATTTTTGAAAAAGAGTTTCTATTTTATGAAAAAAACACTAAAAACTTATTTTCTACTACAATGTTCACATTCATATAGTTCTTAGATAATTTTTTTAAAAGGAGGGGGTGCAGCTGTCCCCTTACCCCCTATCGCCTGACGACGATATAGATAAATGTATGTCATATTTCAATCTATTAAAATAAACATTCACAATGTTTACTAATCTCTAATTGGAATACAAACCCAGGGTGGGGCTTGTTTGATTTACCTAGAAGTTGAGCTTAATATTTTTATTCAACAAATATAGTTGATAGAAGTAAGCATAAAAATTCCTTTGCAGCGCTTTGTGATTTGGCAAAATAATTTGACATATTTGGATTTTGTTACTCGCTTCTGATACATCTAAATGTAATATCATCTACAATTTTAGTAGTTTTTGTTGTAGACCTTCCTTTCGAAGAAATTTTAAGTGTGTAGGTTTGAATAAGAACTGTTGGAAAACTACATCTGTGAAATCCGTTTTCTTGGGGCTAGGTGGAAAAAGGATTTGAATTGAATTAAATGTATTTCTTAAAGATTGAATTCAAAGATCGTGTGTTGTTTTAACTGGAGCCTATAGGAAAATGAAATTAACTGAATGTGTGTCTTTCGAAATGGTATGCAAGAAGGAAAAGTTATTGAGATGCAATAGCAATGTACTATTACGTTGATTGATGTTTCTTTGACAAAATCCATGTTTAAAACTTAAAGCGGAATTTTCCATTCCTATGCAACTCTTAAAAGACGATCCAAATGATATAGGTTTCATGTATTGTTGTAGCGCTATTAAATAACGTCTAGAGCTGTACTTAAAGTGTGAATTGAAGAAAGAGGCAAAACAAACACTAAAAGTTAACGCGACAAGCGTCAAGACAACTGAGTAAATTCCGTAAGACAAAAATGCAAATTTAAGTGAAGCAGAACAATAATAAAGATTGGTATTCTAATATAGTTAGAAATTGTGAAAAAGACTTTACTTATCAGCACTTTAACATCCATTTCATTCTAAGAAAGCCACTGAAATGGAGTTATAAATTAAAGTCAACAGAATGCGTTGGCTTTTAACTTTTGTATTGGATTTCAAAGGATTTAAATAAAATGTAAAAGGACACATCAAACGCTAGTTGTTTACAGTTTCATTTTTTGGAAAACTTCTGGTAATGGATATTACAATTAAATGATGAGATGTTTTAAATACAGATTAGCATAACTCATTCTACCTTTCAAACAGCCAATTAAACTCTAGATATGTACATTTTTACTGCTAATGCAAAACTGTTTTATGCAAAATTTAACTACTACAACACAAACATTGGCATCTGCGTGATAAGTAGCAATTTCGACAAACCAATAAATTTGTTTGAATGGGGTTACAGTACATTACAAAAATGTATATTGTATTATATGCAATCTCAATTGGTGGTCTCTTGCATTGCAAATTTTTTATCGATCAAAGCATTTTTCAAATCCTCAAATTCTTTTAAGAATTATCAAATCTATGAACAAGATGAGTCAAACACAATGACTTTTTGTAATGAGTGTCATGAGTACAGGTGCTGTATTACTGAAGCGACCATTTTTAATTAGATCATTGAACTTTGAGAATTCAATTGGTCAATACTTCTGAGGAGTTTGTTTACAAATAACTATTCTCACAAGTTGTAAATGTTAACCAACGCGAAATCGGTTCGATAAAATGTATAAGCACTTGTGTAACTGCGATTAATGAAGCCCATTTAATAAAAACGAAACAGGTTTAGAACTGGTTTTCGTAAATGAGTAACCAAATTGTACAGATTTCCACAATTATCTGTACTATACATCTACTATTTACAAGTCAAGTTTATAACAACGGCGTCAATTCTGATTTACGCTGTATAAAAAATTGACGACTGTTTTTTTAATGATCATTTAAAATCTCTTTCTAACTTTTTAAATAATCCAAAGTTTTTTAGAAAAAAATTATAAATAAAGAAAAATCCGAATAAAATTAAAAAATAAAATAAATCTGATTTTTTTATTTAAATCGGATTTTTTATCTAAATTTCAATTTTACCCCGACAATCTTCCAAGGTAGCAAATATTAGAAATCCTTTAGATACTACTATTTTTGAAATACAATCATTTAAATCAATTTTAAATAAAAAACATGCAAAACAACATTTCAAAGCTTGCCAATTCATTCCAATATCACGGCAATGACTTCAAAACCATTGGAATACACTACTTGTATCTCTTTTAGTGTACTTGTTTAAAATCAATAATTGAACTAATACTGTGCTTTGATTTAAATCATGATTAAAATCGCCTAACACTGGTGGTCATTGCTTTCTTTTTAAGAAATGCCAATAGAAAACTCTTAGGCCTATCAAGCGCATGCAATGCACATAGCGTAGCGATGATCGCATGTAATGTAGGTGGTATCTTGTTCATAGATAACCTCTTACCCCACATCCTGCTACACCTTCACCATTTCATGAAGCCATTCGTATATATTTTGTAGACATTAATTATGTAAACGAAATTTAAAATCAATTTTGTTATACGTACACAGAAATATATGAATTTCTACTTAATAATAAGTGCGTTTAAGTGCAACCACCAAAACAGTTCGTTCTTGTCCAAGTTGAAATTTGGACTATTCAAGCAGCTTGTATATGAGTTTGTTTTAAAAACAAAAGTACGAATGTTTTCAACTGTGTCGAACTTGCATGGCAATCACTCTGAAATTATTATGGATTCCATCGGGAAATAGTATAGTAAGTGGTAACTAGAGATGTGCGCGGAATGGTAAACGGCGGTACCCCGCGGTGACACAACATGCAGTAAATTGTGAATTATGGGAAAACTAATATTGGAAATACTATTTTAAGAAAAATATAAATATAATAAAACAGTATACATTAGGGGACGGTAATACACTTCATGCATTCGAAACATACATCCAACATTGAGCACCTACACAAACGTTCACACAAACATTGATTATATTAATATATATTGTATATATTAATTTGCAGTTAAATATTTGTTTATATTTTATTTTTCTTTTGTCACGTGTTAGTTTGTAGATTTTTGATTATAGTGAGCAATAAATTTGCTTTGACTCTTATATATTAATAGAATTTTTAATCTAGATGAGATGAAGATAATGCTTAGCAGTAAAACTATTAATTATTGCTAATCGTGGAAACGTTTGAACCATTGCGTTATACCGCTGTGAGTTTCATATTTCTGAGGCGGTGGCAAAATGATGTTGCAGTGCATCAAGTTTTACAAAATGTCTACCGCGCATATCTCTACTGGTAACATCATCTCTTCCACTGTTATAAAGATCTTTATTCGTGAGGCAGGCTTGTAGTTCAAATTAAAAAAATCACTCTCAGAATTGCTCTTACCATTATCATTGATCTCATTGACCTAACATATAAATTCTCTTAAGATAAGATTCCCTGAGAACTGTCTCGCTACTGCAAACATACATTTAAATATTAAACAAAAGCAAAAATCAATGAAACAGAAAACATCTAAAACAATATCTTTTGAGATTGTAGACAAATGGCTGGATGCAGTTTTGTTATATTATGAAGAACAAATTTACAATGATTTTGGGTAGTTGTGAAATAGTTTAAAAATGCCAAAAGAGGTTTTGGAACGCCACACATAACAAAATATTGATTTTTTCATGCCATGGTTGATTTTTTCATTGCAAATTCAATTTTGTTTTGAATTTTGAAATTAGTTCAAGATCAAACAAATTTTGTAAAAACACGTTTTGCCGATCTGAGCTTCCTCGGGAAACTTACTGATATGCTAGGTTGCATTGAATAGGTTTTAAATGGTTCTAAATTGAATTGGGTTTACAAACACTATAAAATGTTTGAATTCACTCCATAAATATAAACCTAATAAAGACCAGAACCAATCATTAATTGAAATAATTGTTATTATTTTCACTTTTGTTAGAGGTAGCATTTTGAAAAAAAAAATTTTAAATGTCAGATTCTGCAAAAAAGGCCTTGGTTATAAATGTAGGTACTGCAAAATAAGTTAGTTTTTCTTAAAAATAGAGCTCTGTTATAGTTGAGAGTTTTCAATCACAAATCATGAACCTTGTACTATTCCTGGGGAACCACTGACGGTCTATTTCAAAATACTGATTGCATGAAAGCATAATGAAGCAACCGCATTGATTTATGGTTTAGAGCTTTCAGTTAGTCAAGAAGAAATATTTTGAATATTTTATGCATCTAAATCAATAATTAAGTAAACACTTTAGAATAGTAGACAGCCGGCTTAGCAATTATAACTTTGTTACAGCACTTCCCAATCCCAAGCAACATCACTAGACTGGAATAGTAGTCGTAATGGGGAACAGCCGGATAAGCAATTTTGGAGTTTTCGAATTTTATTTAGAAAAAAATCTCGGATTCTTTGACCATATATAAATGAGATTTTCGAGATATAAAAAGTTTTGAACAACTAAAAAAATGTCTAGAATTAGACATTGTTATATAGATTGCAAGGCTAGGCTAGCCAAAAAAATCAAAACTTTTTAAAACATTTTACTGTTGTATTAGAAACGAAGGAAGGTCATTAATTTCTATTAAGAATTTTAAGTACCAATTGTAGGCATTTCAATGCATAAACAATTTTTTGTTTTAAGTGTTGTTAAATTTCTTTGATAATTAATTTAAATATTCCTTATGCGCATACTATACATCACATTAACATTTTTCAAAATTGCTTTTACACTGATGGAAATGGCGGTAATTGATACTTCAGCATAATCAAAACTGTAAAAAAATTGTTTAAAATTTAAAAATAAAATAATTTTGACTTACCAGAGTGCAAATGGATGCCATACAACGCAACAGAAGGCTTTAATGTAATATCACAGCCAGCCTAGAATAAAAGCCCAGTTAATGCAAATAGCACAGCGCGTTAAAATAATGATAGTATTGAGAGGAAATACGGTTTTACTATGCACTCAATATGCGCACAACGGCCGAAAAGAGGCGCATGAGAGTCGAACAAGCACGTCGACAGTGAGTGTACTTTATCAATTCAACTCTCCCCTATTAATCACCGCGCGTACAACAAAATGTTACAAACTCATTTGAATTCACTAAGGATTATGCATACAACTCCCCAGCGGTTAGTAACCGTTAACCCTGTTTAAATTATATTGCATGTTCCAGAAATAAATATTAATCATATTCTAATGATTAATATCGATGTCTGATGAATTGAACGTATGAGCATGGAAAAGGCCAGTGGCGTACCCAGGGGGGGGGGACATGGGGGAATGTCCCCCCCCCCGTCAGGTTTCCAAATTTAATTTTGACAGGATAAATCAAAAAATTTTTCGTAAAAAATTGAAAAATTTAAAATCTGAGATCGTGAAATGCATTTTTTTAGGGTCTATTTTCTCAATATTTTCAAAAATAACAATGATGTCCCCCCGTCAGAAAATCCTGGGTACGCCCCTGGAAAGGCATATAACTGATAATTACGGCAACCTGAAAATGGCGCCAAAATGGCAATTATAAATAAAAAAATGTCGTTAAAAATGGAATTTATCAATTGCAACAAAGAACACTTACAAATGGAAATGCGTTATAATGAAAATTGTAAATACACAGAAGATTAATTGTTGTTAAAGCATATTTCAAAGTTATTTTCTGAAAAGTGTCTGTTTCTCTGCAAAGGTTTTTAAAAGACAAAACTTTTTTTTTAAAAAGATTTGAAATTAGAACAGTTTTCAATAGCACTACCATTGGATGTTGTAAAATTTCAAATGTTTTGGATATCATTCTTAGTGATTCCTTTTTGAACGTAACTGAATTCAAACCAGATCAAAATTAAATAAACACTTTTAAATTCAACCAATTTATCTCATTGTCATCGTCACTTATCTTAGCTTTGGTGACTCAGATTTTAGATTCAGGAAGTTATTTAGAATTGTTTTGGCATTGGGAAATGATTGCCTTAATGATGCAGCATTTAACCAAGTGTCCCACTGGCTAACAACTGGATAAGGTACTTGAGGTTGAGCCAATCTAGCATCTTTTTGTATAAATAGGGATCTCGTGATGAAGAAATCTGTGTTGACTTACTGTTAATTGCCCTTGTTACGAACGCCAAAATTGTCTCTTATGTGGTAAAAGTTATAGTGAGATGCAAGCTGAAAAGAAATCCTAGTATGCATTACAAATGCGGTCATTTTAGTTGAATGCACTCGACCAATAAAATTGACATAATAAATTGCAATGTTATTAATTACTCCATTTATGGCATTTGGTTGCCCTACTGATAATACATTTCTTAAAATTTGTACTTCTAAATTGTGTACATTGAAATAAAATCATTAATTTTAAAGTCATAGATAGAATAAATATAATTCATGGTCTATGACCTTAAAATTAATTATCCTATTTCAAAGTACACAGTTGTCTATGAATTTTGCTAATCGAATAATCGATAACAATAAATTGTTTAAATCACACTATCATAGACAGGAATTGGTTAAATTTGGATGATTAATCGGTGATAAAGTAATAAAACCTTGGTGAAATTTTTTTAGAATTTTTTATAGGGAGGCCTCCTTATGGCTTTCTATTTTATCACTTTTACAGATTATAACTTTACTTCATAATTTAACTAAGATGTTCAACATTCAATCCTAAGAGAAAATCTATATAAACTATTAAAAAAAGCTCTATTCGAATACAGAGAGGTTAGTTAATCCGTAAAATACTTTCATTCTATAAAATTATCCAGCTGGTAGATTTTGTTTATAAACTTAAAGATTGTAGAAAAACAGTGACTTAAATAAATAAATCTAAGATATTTATGTTTAAGATTTTGAACAAAATATTTCCGCGTTTATTGATCGTATTCCGTTATGTCAATGGAGTTAGAGGAAGTTAAAGCGCCTTTATAAATGTAAAAGTGTGTGAATTGTAACTTTGTGTTTGCGAGCTTTAACAACCGTAGTTAGCTTTACCAATTTTGCTGAAAGCTGATCCTCAAAATGAATTGCCACATATATATTGAAATTCAAGGAAGGAAGCCTGTCAACCTCACTTCTAGACTCATTGTTTAAAGAATCTGCGTACGAGGGGCATACCAAAAAATCTGCACACATACAATTATTTTTACATTACATGCCATTGTTATATTTTTAAAGAAAGTCATCATCACACTGATTACATGTCAAATGACTTGCATATATACGTATATTGTTTATCAATAAGAATTTTATAATTCATCACGTACTTTTAGCAATGTCAAATTTTGAAAAAATTAGTGGCGTGCCATTATTCATTTCCTGCTCACAGAGGAGTTATCCCCAACGAAGACTGCTAAGAAGCTCAAATCACATTATGGAGACTGATGCTGACAGATCTACTGTTAGTCGATGGATGAATCGTTTTAAATCTGGCAGAAATTCACTGGAAGATGATAACCGCAGTGGAGCTCCAAAACGAGCAAAGACTGAGACAAATATTGATCTTGTGAAGAGCCTTCTTGATGAAGATAGGTGGTTAACCTATGATGAGTGAGAGGAACAATCGGGATTTACTCGTGGAACATTGCAAAGACTAATTCATGATGAGCTGGAAATGGAGGTTTTGATAGATGGGTGCTTAGACTGCGGACAGGAGAACACCGCCAAAGTCGTCATGATCTTTCTGTAATGAATTTGAACATGCTTGAGAAGCTTAGGGATAACAACGAATCGTAACAGCTGATGAGATTCCTGCTAATCATTGTGTGAAATATACAGCAGGGTGGAGATCATTGGAGTTCAGAATTAAGCTTTTATCATCATTGTCAAAACCAGTCAATTGACAGGTACTAAGTATATAAAACAAATATCGACTTTAAGAATACAAAAACACTATATTTTAAATATATTCAAGGCAAAAGTTGCAAGCATTTTTTTAAAAGTGGACCAAAAAAGTATTTTCAGCAAATTTGGCAAGTAGTTCTTTTTTCTGATTTGACACAGATGGCAAGTTGTTTGGTTTGTGGGGGAAGTTTTTCAAGCGAAGTAGTTGGTTGAACTCTTGAAAGTTTCCCTATAAGTTGCTGTTCCCTTGGGCTCTAGAACACAAAATCGTCTGAACATTAAGAATTTGAAAGTTTTTTAATACATTAAATGTGTCATTGAGGGTTGTTGAGGCACACATTAGAACAACTCATAACGGGAAATGTCTCATCTCCATCATAAATTACAAGATCCATGAGATATCCATCATCATCACCCTTAAAAATTGTCAGCTTTTCGAGGGGGTGGAGACACTGAGTGTGCGATCAAGTAAAATGCAAATTTTTCTTGCTCAGGTATGTGATTGACGCATGACGATTAGTGACAATAGGTTAAAATGGCCATTAAGCATTTTTTGTTTGCTTCATTATTCATTAAGTAAAAACATTTGCAGGTACATATACTTCCAAATATCTTGATAATCTCACTGAATTTGCTATTTGTAGAAATTTTGTTTCTATTCCATAATTTCGCAATTTGAAACATCAGGCGTAAATTTATTTTCAAGGTGCACTCACTGATCTAGTGTTTATACTTAAATATTTCATAGTACAACTTTTTC
This sequence comes from Hofstenia miamia, assembly GCA_900660155.1. NCBI lineage: Eukaryota > Metazoa > Xenacoelomorpha > Acoela > Hofsteniidae > Hofstenia > Hofstenia miamia. The sequence goes on from CABFPE010000081.1 coordinate 39,621, forward strand.
GCAAATAAATTATTAGTCATTTTATATAAATGCATGCACCATATGTGTCTACAGCATCCGCTTAAACAACATCATATATATATATATATATATATATATATATATATATATATTAAAAAATTCCATTTTACATTAATGGAAATATGAACACTAGAAAAATTCGGTCAAGAGATCACCTCAGACATATATCGAATTTAATATTTAAATAAATTTATTCTATAAAGATTTGCATTGCTTAGTTTCCGCAAAATGATTCTGAATAAATGAATTTTTCGCATCACAAAAATATCTCCGTTTCTATTTCAACGAATATTTGAAGTTTATTGATTGAGACAAGATGAGCTGCATGTATATATAGTTGTTTGATATATTCAGACTGGCAAGTACTGTAAATAGGGACAGGGAGAGATAGAAGAGGAAAGTTGAAAGCCATGTTTGGTATAAAGTACAAACATTGTTTGAAAAAGACAGGTGATAAAAAAACGCTGAAAAATACATGAATAAGTAATATCACACTAAAAAATGTAGATAATGCTATCGCTAATCTACACAAAAGCCAGTAGTGTGGAGCGTATTCGTAAAGGATAATGTAATCTTCTGAGATAAATTCTTTTCGAAATTAATTTACTGTGACCACATCACAGAGAATTGGAAAACGAGTAATAAACAACATTATTTGTCGAATAAACAAACTAGATATCGCATTCACTGATTTGCACACGTTTATCAAATTTGAGTTTCAAACAATTTTTCATGAAAACCATTTATCAGTGTTGTACAAGTCAAATACTAACTAGTAACACCCTCATTGAATTTACATGTAGGTATACCTGATTCACGATTTAAATATTCTTCATCAACCACGTGCAACATTTATCCTGATAGTGTACAAGAAATAGAATCAGGGGCTGAGAACCATATTGGGCTAGCCCTCATTTGAATAATAGATTAATTGAGTCTACTAAAAATTAAATAATTCAATTCATGTTTTCATTTTTACTGAATGGTTTTAACTATATCAGCAACATATTCATCATTATTAAAAGAAATCAACTTCAGTTTAGGCTTCAACCAAAACTGGGTAAACAATTTTTTGAACTTAGAAATGTGCTTTGTGCATACATTCATAGCCGAGTGTGGGCCATGATGAATTGGATAAAGCTTTTACAAATGCAATCACGGATGTAATCAATTAACAATTGCACTTCAATAGTTGGTAAATACGTCAAGAGCATATACCAATCTTCAAGAGCAAACTAAGTTACTTGGAATCGAAATAAGTAAAGACAAGTTCAAACTGTTGATACGCAGTAGAATTGGGAAAATCAAAAGAAATACACTTGCAGTGTCTAAAGAGCCATTAACACGTTCGCTCCAAGAAACCAATTGCGACACAGGCAGGTCAATTAACTTTGACACATACTGTAAGTGAAAGATATATGGAAGTATAAGGATGTATTGATTGTGCAACATCTGAGGCCAACAAGAAGTCATATTTATCTCTTTCATCCATTATTGCGATATTGCATTTGACGGTTGAGAAACTGCAACGTCAGAAACACGACAATATTTGAGGAACATCTGCGCGGAATCTAGATGAAGCTTTTCACAATTCCAGATCAGAGGAGAATGTGATATATATCCGTGGAATGATGGGATCCACTCAGTAAAATAATTGCTTACAAAGGATGGACAAAATAGTCTACTAGCGTCATTGCAACAATTCTAAACGCATGTGGTTGAGTTTTGAAAATGCAAAGCGACACAAAGTAGGTGCAAATAATAACATATGCGTAAGCACTTTGGATTCCAAATGGTGAGGAGCCCGGCTAGAAGAGTAGACTCAGAAATAAATAGAAAAGGTGATAAACTGCCGCGACAGTGTAAAGTGACCTTTGCACAAGTTTGAAATTAGCATTCAGCTGGAACGACTGTCAACTGGATGACGCTAGCGAGAAACAGAGCCGTTCACATATTTGCAACACGCCTACATTAAAAATTGGCTTAGAATATTTGGTCCCATATTGCTCCGCTTCCTCCTGGTGAATAACTGATGTAAAATTCGACTTGCAGTAAAAATTGTTTAGTTCTCTTCGGTTGGATATGCATGTATATGTACATGTGCTTGCAAAATTCCTTATCAAAAATACACTATTTTTTGTACTATTTGAATTAAAATTGAATTTCTTAACTAGTAAATCAGTGCCCAAAAATTGATCTTCAATATTTTTAAAAGAATATTTAACCGGAAAAACCTGATTAGTGCATTTATGAGAAAACAATTAGTTTTTTCAACATTTTAAACAATTTCTTCCAAGCCTACTAAAAAATTTGAAAATCATTAGATATTGAGCAAATGTGTTCCCTTGTTACGGTAAACGTTTGAAGCTAAAAATTATTAGAATGTGTTTAAAATAGGCGAAACATCAGAATTTTAAAAAAATTCTCCGCATACCTAAAGTTCAGGTAATAAGGGGATCCAAAGTTCAAATGTGAGCAACTATTTTGTTTTCTGTAGATAGACAGCGCAAATCTCGTCTTGGCGTGCGTGAATAAAGTCAGATGTCGAACATTTGGGAATTAATCAATTCATATTTCCCGATTTAATGCCAGTTATTAAGTATCCGACGATATTGTAACCCAAAAATTATGTGTTCGAGAACAAGAAACAAGTGTATAGGATCTTTATCAAAAATCGAAATTTGAAAGTTTCTTTCACGTTTATACAACGGTAAAATTGGGTGCAGCACATTAGTGGTTGGGAACACTTAGAGATTAAGCACAACGATTATATCCTAACCTCATCTTTGCTCGTTATCGTTATTCCTACAAACAGGAAAATTACTTTGCTTAAGCTATAAATTCACCCATTACTTAGTCGTCTCTGCAATTATCTTTTCTAAATTTTGAAAATAGCTTTTAGAAAACGAAATATTATTTAAGCATCGAAAGATAATTACAAAAATTAAATACTATTAAAATTGCAATATATTGAACATATTTCTGATTGGCTGCAAAAATCAAATTACCGCATTTTTATGGAATTAATTAATTTAAACATCTTTTCAATTATTTCCCATTCGCGAAAATAGACATTAAGTTTATTAAAAGGAGAATATATTTTTGTTAAACATTTCCCGTTACGAAACGCAATAATGCAATGCAAACACAACGTCGAATTGTTTTGAATTAGTACAAGTGTTTTGCAAATTGGCATCAACAAAAGCAACAGGACTAACAAAATTTGTAAGTGCTACTAGCATGTACATATTTACAACTAAACGATCCTCACAATGTTTGAAAATTTTCTTGCAATTTACGAAAAAAATTATATAAATTGATAAATTCATGGTTTTTAAATTAATATATTTAAATATAATTTTTCCAAAAAATAAGTATATTTTTTCTCAACTGCTAAAAATAAATATATTAAATATATTTTACCAATCTTGTTAAGAAATTATTCCGAAATTATTTTCTGTTGATTTCATAATTCATAATTCATTAAGGCTCCGCATTATAGTTTGGCTTGAAATCTGACTGATTCATATAATAGGTTTCACATCTAATCATACTGACGAATTCTATTCAAATTGGAAAAGAATCAATAACAGTGAAAATAATAATTTGAAAAAAAACACATTCAAAGCAAGTCAGCGATTGTCTGCACATTAAAACTCGTCGTTTCGCAATGATTGGTTTCCTAGCACTGGAATCAGTCAAGTTCATTTTTTAAGGTGACCCAATTGATTCGTTCAACGATGGCGTTTGCTTATAGCCTGAACAGCAAAGGAAATAAAAAAATAATTTTGTTAATCGTTTAGAACTTTGATAATAAGCTTAAAGTAATTACACTCATATTAGGAAATTATGCATAAGAAATTTAAGCTGACAATGCTGAATAATATTCCGTGGATCCCTTGCCCAAGATTTTCAAATTTGGGGAACGGTTTGGAAAAACGGTATGTACTTTGAAACGGACGCTAGACTGTTTAAGGTTAAAAACAAGCAACTCAACTAAAACACATTCAAATAAATTCGATCTTTTCCTAATCGTTGCCAATATTCAATACATTCATAGTTTTGTTTATATTAATGAAGCTATACAATATTTATAAAAGATAATTAGAGGTCGGTGGTAAACCGAACCGAACCGCAACCGATCCGAAACAAAATTGCTCAAATGGTTTTTGAAAAACTCTCCCAGTTGGCCAGAAAGTGGCTTGCCATTCAGGCTACGAATGTTTTTCCGGAACCCATGGATTCTATTGGTGCCAACGCCATTACCAAGAAACAATGCAGCCTCTTGGGTGCCAACGCTACAGCCCCTATAAAGACGAAGAAAAACTTGAAATTGATTAAGTGACAAAAATTTGAAAATTTAACTTCTCATACAGTTTGTTTTTAAAAACCGAAACCGCGATTTTATTTTCAAAACCGATCCGAAACGGAAGCAATTTTAGTAAAACCGCCGACCTCTACAGATAATAATACGCTAAATGGAGACTTGCTATTTCTACTTTGCTATAATGAAAACATGAATTTGAAACTAATTTCAAAAAAATCATTTTAACGTCAAAACGTTTTCAAATATATTCTCAATGAGACGATTGTGTTTCAAGAAGCTTTCTTTTATCCCCTATTGCCATTCTTTCGACTTTAAATAATTATAAAGCATTTTAATTTCTGTTGACTAAATAACAGACAAATAATTTCAAATACAAGGCTTTGAACGTTACTGATAATTGGTAATTTTAATTTTAACTTAAAAATCTAAATGTCTGAGGAGTTTCAAAAAGCCCAGACTACAAATTGATGTAAAACTGAAATGAAAAAAATAAATTCGATTGCTAATCCTTATACAGGACGAATCATAAGTGATGATTAATTTAAAAAATATGCATTCTTATTGGTAGATTTTCAAATTGGTTGTTAGCATGACCATTATTTTGTTTTAGAATATTGGTAATATAATAAATTAATCGAATACACTTTGCAAATTGTTATTGTAAAGTTTTAGTCTTTTCATAAAATATGCTTAGCTGGCAATTCATTAAATATTTGTAGAAGGTGGAATATGTGGTTGATGATTGACAAGTGTCTTAACGAAGCAAACTTTTCCTGATATACGGTTTTATATAGCATATATATTTATATTAGCGTAATTTATTACAGATAATTTATAGAAACGCAATCATTTAGACAACGTGGCGATTTTCAAGTTTTCTCATTTAACGTCCTCATTTGGGCATTTTATAAAATTTACAATTTTAACCAACAGACTACAGTTCTTTAATAAACCAGGAATGTAACCAAGACGAATAGGGGAGGCTATAGCTCCTTTCTTTTTGTAGACCAATATGGTGATTTTTCAACAATTTGCTTTGCCAAACACATACAACTCCATAACAATACAAATTATTAATAAACCTTATAGAATCACTATATAATGGTATCAGCCTTTCTGCAGGTAATAAGAAACATTTGCACAAAAACATCTGAATTGACAATGATTTCCTTATCGCTTGCCCTTAACACATACTTGCTATAATTGACGTTTGTGTGTTTGACCATCCAAATCACCGACCCCACCCACTCCCCCATCCATGAACAATAAACTTTTCGTTATACTAAAATGTTGTGGAGTTTTTTAATAAGCCTTGTGACTTCCCCGAATTTTTATTGGTGCTCATAACACTTTCATAAGAAACTTTGAAATATTTGCTGAATGTATGGACATTGGATGGTCTTCCCATTTCGCAAATTTATTTTATTAGTTCCTTTTTAATTTAATTCAAAGAAATTACCAAATTTTGAGATTTGACGATGTCATCAAGAAATACAAATTACATGTACATCACATTTCAGAACATTACATATTCATAAATTTAATATTTCAATCTAAACTAGAGTTGGATAGGAAGGCGAAGGAAGGAAACATTCCCTCCCCTGCACTGAGGAGTTTAAAAAAAATCTCGGTCGAATAGAGTTGATCCGAGAAATTGAGAAAAATGTGTTTGGTGTAATTGTTTAAATTATTTAGCTGGTTGTTGTAAGTAATATTTATAGTAAAAAATTCAGGGATTTATACACGAAAGATATTATGTGAAAAAATATTTTGATTGAAATCCTGCAGTGAATTAGCATAGAGGTCTATTGAATCTGTTGAAGAGAAAACGGATTTTGGGGTTTGCCTCTCTCCATGAAATCTAGAATAAAATAGCAGGTCATTAACAGCGGATGTTTACACTTTGCACCTGCGTTATTCCATTTTTGTTAGCAGAACACGGTGGAAACAGACTATAACTGTAAGTAATGAGGGAGAAATTAATTGATGTCAATGGCCAACCAAGGAGCACGTATTTTCGTATTGTTCGCGGTCACCCAATAGTGTGTTTCTCAACCTGCGCTAGGATTTGTTTGCTAAATTGAGTATTAGCATAACCCTTGCCAAATGTCTGTCACGTGGTGCGACTTATTATTACATTATGGAGAATTTAAACCAGTTTCGCTAAATAAACTTTCGCTTAAATTAAACTTATTTCTATTAAAGCACAGTAGAAAAATCAGGTAAAATTATGAAAAAAATTATGGAATAGTTGGCAATCGAAATAACAAGCTTTTATAACTGATAGGCCCAGCGCAAACGCTACAAGTTTTGTTGCTAAACCAATTATAGAGCGCATTGTGATAGGATAATTTTGAAATAATTTGAATTCCTCCAATGTGGTTTCTTATCTTGGTTGGTTTCGCAACAAAAGTTGTATCGTTTGCGCCCTACCATATAAACTACACCTAAATATATTAGCATATATGTGTTCTTGCTGCTACTTCTAATAGTTTACTATTCTGTACAACAATCTTTATCGAAGCTTATCACTCGGACGCGTAAAAGTCAATAAGTCAATGCCTTTTCGAGACATTGCACAATTTGTTTGAACATGAAAGCCGCTAATTTTGCTAATACTTACAAGGTTTTAAGGCCAAAAAAGTCTAAAATAATATTTTAGCTTAAAATAATGTTAAAATTGACCATTTCTTAATAAATGTCTATATTTTTTTGTGAAAGGCTTAAAATTTGAATTGAAATCCAACTAATTTTCTAATGACAATGACAAACGAAATTTTTGCAGCTTCGAAAACTTTTATCAAATGATCGCAATTGTTCGGTTGAAAACCTTAAGCATCATATTTTGTCATATGCAAGCAGTTTTAAGAAATACATACTCAATTTGAAGTAGTTTCTATTTTATGATTAGGTCAAAATAAGGTCAATATTTCTTAGTTTTTTGGTCAAATTTTGTGTTCAAAATACAAAGTTTTTAGGTCAAAAAAATAATCGTCCTACATATCACAGAACATTGACCCAAAAAATCACAGGGAAAGAGCCTCCTAACAATAAATATTCGATTAGACTAATCTTGATAAATTGAGAAAACTAATAAAGAAATTAACAAAACAGCTCATGGCGTGACACGTGACAATGACTCAATCCTATATTTCAAAGTACAAGTTGCTATAAAAACTATATTCTGTTAAGGTTATGACAGGTGAAACAGGTTTGAAAAAATAAATAATTTACATGTCATCTGTGAAAAGTGAACAATTGCGAGTTGTATCCGGGCCCAAAATTCATTTATGAGCTTTAAACCACATTGGTTTGAAAATCATCTCTGTTTGCATCATTTAATCACCCGTCGAAACAACTTTCTGCTATCAATAAATAACTAATTAATTCAAAATTATTAACATACTTTACAAGTTATAAAGCAACAAAACAACTACATTGCCTAAAACACCTAGCTAGGATTTTATAAAGAGGCTCTAAATACTGCCAATAATGAATACAATTATCTTTATGCTTTGAAAATATTTAAAAACTTCATGCAAGATAAAGGCACTTGTTTATTATATAATGCAATATAGTAAACCAAAATTATAAAATTATCGATTATATTATATTTATTTTAAAACAAACTACGTATTAGTTATGTGTGGGTAAGGATACTACTCGCGGGTATCTGGACTAATCTGCATAATTTTTTAGTACGGCGTACGGGTTAAATTCCCTTTACAAACTATCTGTATTCTAAATATGATTCTTCCAAAAGCATAAATTATAAATAAATTTTTTTGAAAGATTTACATGAATATGAATTATGATCGAAATTTAAATGGAAAATGTTTAAGTCGTGTAATAGCAGGAAAGAAAATTTCATTCTCGACAATGGGCGGGTAGGGATTACGAAGTTCGGTATGGGTAAGAACGTGTATGGGTCACGATTTGTTGACCCGGCTGAAAATTCATCTAATGAATATTGATCCAACCCAACCTAACCCAAGTTTAATTGAGTTTTTATAGAGCTCTAAATTATCAAACAAAACATAATGCTCCTGGAAGCGTGCATGCACAATGGTCTTTCAACAACCCAAGCGTGACACACATTAGTTTGAAACATTGATCCAATCGATTTACAACCCTGATGCAGTATTAGAAAAGCTCTATCGCACATCACTACTACACATATGAAATTAATTTTTACTAATCCATCCGCAAGCGTCAATTAGTAAACAACGGATCGCAGCTAATTAGAACACTTCTAATCAATTCTTAAATGATCTTTTCAACCAATCAAAGAATTGGATCAATTAATAGCAATAAAATTTTTTATAGTACTACAGTACTAGTTTGAAACCACACGTGATCTCAAAATATTTTAAAGATTTATTAATTAAATATTTAATATGTAACTTTTGGTGTGGCGTTTGTTTCATGTACATAAATACATTATTTACATGTACAAATTTCCGCAATACAAAATTAATTCAAACCATTTTGAACCTCGATAAAAAATTTTAATGCAATTTATATTTACGAATCACTTATCATGTGTTTGAGTCATTAAACACAATTTCTTTTAATCACGTTTGAAAAATAATATGACTGAAATAACTTGAATTTAATTAAAGGATATTTACAATTGACAGCATATTTGCCGTGATTTTGAAAATCAGCAAGGGGGTACATACATTACATTCATGACCGGCGACCCATCTTCAATAAAAACCGGAAGGAAAAATTGGCGAAATAAAAAATTTCACAGTAAATATTTTATATATAACATATATAATTACTTACATTAGCACGAGCAAGATTATGAATAAGAAACACGCACATTCATTTTGAATACGAGCAATTCGTCCATTAATATGCATAATTTACGTTATGTGATCAATGACAAGAAATGAACCTTAGATGGCGCTATATTTCACATTGTGCATTTCGTTAAATAATTCAGACGCAATCTGGAATTCATTTCTGCATGGAGTTAATAGAATATAGAATCATGCTTGCCGCATTTTATAAAATACATTTAGCTGAACAATATGTATTATATTTGAAAGTTCACTAGTAATATTTAACGTAAAATATTAAAATACTAAAATTGTTGTAATAAGTTGTATTATGTCGATTTAAAAACTATATTGGAAATTTTTCTAAAATGTTATATAATTGCAAAATTTCACCTATGTATAAAGTGAGCTTATTGATTTTTGTAGGTGAAGGTGACTTGAGTAACTTAGTATAAAACAGTGTCATTTATCTTCAATAAATATATTTATTCACTATAATAGAAAAGTTCCCAATTACAAAATAAAAATTGCAAGTATTTGTTCAAACTTAAATTATTGAATGAAATCAGGCAAATTTTCAGGCTTCTCCATAGGGTAGAGATTTATCCTCACGTCAGCTCAACCTGCCTCACTGTATTTGTTGTGGGGATCCCCATTCCCATGGGGCTCCACAAATCCCCATGACATTGAAATATACGTATATCTGAGAGTTGTCAGTATTTTGTTCATGTTTGAAAAGTTGCTTTTGAACAATTTGATGTGGAGTAGCTTTGAAAAATAATACATGTGCAAAAATTTTTTTCAAATCCCTTGAATTTTAGATCCTTCTCAAAAGCAATGACGTTTTGCACTAAAATTTGCTATTAGGAGAATCCTCTATTCCAAATATGTAATTTATTACACTTTCTTGTTTTTTTAACCTTAAGACTAAAATCGACAAATTATCGTTGATAAAACGTTTTAGGAATTTTCAGGAAGTCACAATATCTTTGATTATTTCATCATGGCATTTGAGAAGACCCCTAATGCCCTTTTTCCAGAATGTTTAATTTTAAATGTTTTTTCTTCGATTAAATAGTAAAATTGTATTCTTCAATTGTCTTGATAAATTTTCGACATGGCAATTTGGGCCAGGCTGGGCTTGATCCTAAGGTCTTAATTGGTATTTGAAATAAAGAAAAATTCACCTGAAAACTTAAACTTTGCAAATGACAAAAAACATTCCCTTTAAATTTAATCATCATCCCTTCTTTTTTAGCAGGTGCAATACGTTTAACAGCCTAATTTTGTCGGCTACATGCAAAGAGCGTTTCTGAAAACTCCCATTTACTTTGTGCTGATGTAAGTTTATGTAAGTTGGCAGAAGAATTTTAGTAATTGAATATATAAGAAATGATATGTTCTCTAAATGATAAAAATGACTTACAATCTTGGTAATAATTAGTTGTGGCAAAACTTATATTACTAGATTATTGGCGGCTATAGGAAGAACTTTTGAAACGTGATATATATGATACCTTGGCCTCAGGGTATAGTACTCAGCAGAGTTGAAATATTTTAAAGGGTGGTTACTTCAAAAAAATAGTATCATTATAATGACTCTAAATACGAATATTTTCTCAACTTCTGGTATTCAGGCCACCTGAGTATGAGTATGGTTAGCGGCATGTTGCAAGCACACACTTTAAGATTAATAAACAAAAATGCGAACATATTATCTCTATTTACACCCTCTTTTTATAAGGGATATGCAGGAAAGTATTATTTTCCTTAAACCAAATTGTTGGAGTAAAGAAATTATCGACATTTTAAATGAAATTCGTGTAAAAACTTGTCAAAATTTTTTTAGTGAATCTCCAGTAATTTTGTAGAATGTGGACAAATACATATACAGATTAAAATAAACACAAATTTCATTTTTAAGAAATGTTTGGAAAAAAGAGTAGCAGAATATTAATGTTCTTGTTGTGTTTCCTTTTTCTTAAGGTCTATTTATATGGAAACGGCTAATTGCAATAATAGATTTCAGTGTAAAATTGGAAGTCAAATTTGCTATTTCCAGTAAATAATAAAATATCTGGAGATTAAGCGCAATGATAAATCGTTGTCAGTTTTTACAACAATCACCAGCATCTCACTTACTATAAAGCCATAAAAGTCTAAGCAAAATATTAAAACATAAGCACTATAATTTATAAAAAGACGCGACACACTTCTTTTACACTGTGCACTCTGATTTTTGGGAATTTTCAGAAGAAACCAATAAAAATTTACGGTTAACCTATGAAAATATTTAAAATAATTTAGAAAGTTTTTGTTTTCATTGACAACATTTGTGAAAATGCACATTCAATATTATTTGGCAGCCAAATGCAATCATTTAAAGGAGGGGCTCACATCTGCTCCTGGAAGGGTTGAGCTCAAAATTCCCCAAGCCTAGAGTCGTGTATGACATGTTTATTTTATTAAGATTAACAAATATGCAATTTGAATTATCCAATCAAATGTATAGTGTAGTGTTATGTGGCCTCTATGAGGAAAAGACACTATCAGTGGCGTAAAAGAAAATATTTTTGGACGGGCTTAGCCCCCAAAAACCGGCTCAATTCCAAATCTGATATATAAGCAATAAATACTGAATGAAATAATGTATAGAAATTGACATTAGAGAAAATTTTTATTTATCGTACACATTCGGTTCAGTTGAGTTGTCTTAGCAGACCTCTCTCGCTTTAAGTTAATATATTATTGCTGTTATTTCTTGAATTGCATGATAATTCAATAAATGATTATTGTAGTAATATATCACTGCATTCCTGCTGCTCAAAACAAGTGTAAACGAGCAGCCATTATTGCAAGAAACACAATTAGGAAGCCCGCTTGTTTTTTATCTTTTCATGTTAGTGAACTTCTGGTCAGTGTTGACCATTGCTTAAAGTGGACGTTGGTACAAATTCTCGTATCTAAACTAACTCGGTTCCGCAATATCTATACCCAACCCTAAGCCCCACCAGCACAATTTTAAAAATGCTGTAGCCAACCCATACCCACGCACGCAATGTACAAAAATCCTATCCGCACCTGGCACCAGTGTTGCAACCGGACCGGGCTTTTGTACAGGCCGGGCAGGGCAGGGCTTGGACGGGCTAGGCTCACATATTTGAAGAATATAAACGGGCCGGGCGGGACTGGGACTGAAATTGTGATTTTAATGGGCCTAATTATCGTTTTTACTAATACTTTAAACCTGACAGGAGTTGAATTTGCCAGATATTGCAGGGTTATCAAAATAATAAATAACGAGGAAGATGTATTCAGTGATTTTTTGATGCAGGACAGCCAACTACAGTATTAGCAGCCAATGAAGAACTAAAAAATGAAATTTTAGTTTAAAGATCATCCCCAATCTGTTCAGATGATCCAAGAAACCAACTTGTGTTTTGGCGCCAATACCATAGCACTTTTCCCAAATTATCAAAAATAGCCCGTCAAATACTTCCCATTCAAGGTGGGTCTGCACAAATCGAACGAGATTTTTCAGACACTGGCAACATTCTCACAGAAAAACGAAACAGACTGGATCCTGTACATGTCAGTCAAATAGAACTTTTAAACTCAGCGGCGGAAGCCGGTATTAAATTTTTTTGAACATTGTTTTTTTAATTTCTATGGTTGAAATATAAAAACCACACGTGCCGGGCCGGGCTTTAAAATTCGTGCATTGAGACGAGGTTTTAGTGAAAAAAACTATTTTTCCCAATATCAAAATAGATCACCGTGCAGTATACATTCTATCATGGTTTATTACAATATAATTGTTTACTTTATGTCTGTGCATGATGTATATATATATATATATATATATATATATAGAATTCTGTATATATGTAAGACATGACAACGACACTCAAATATAATTTTAATGTTATGCAAGGAATTCAATTTGCCACATAATTATAACGCGCTTCCAGAGATGGACATGGGCCAAGGCACGGAATAATTAAGGCGACATTAAAAAGCGGATTATTACGCAACAGTGCTCACAAATGAGCTCAAAGCTATTGAATTCTATAATATTTATAAGAAATATAAAATCAATTTTCAACTTAAAGTTTTTCAATTTCAGTGTGTAAATTCCAGTAAGTTTTTTGGATTATAATCATGCATTGTGTTATATATTGTAGAAATCTGGAAATTTGTTTTTTTTTAATTCTGTATACTTAGAAACTCAATCGTAATTTATCTAAGTCATGTAGTTTTGACTATTTTTACTGTAACTATTCAAATTTGCCAGATTTAAAAAAATATAATCGTACAAGAAAACAAAAGTTTGTCTTACAAAACCCCATGTCATGGTAATGATATGACATAATAACCAAAGTTGGATCAATATTTCAGACAGAGCAACACACATTTAAAATTTTGTGCACATTATGACTCACCCTGTAAATAAAAAAATATACAATAATTGAAATCTTTAAGAATTTTAGAGTTTCCAATGTGTGACTTTTTAAGCAAGTTAACCCATCCCCCCCTGATTGTTATGCAAATTTATTTTTTTAAACTTTTATTGATGTCATTTACAATGCAGAGCTATCTTGCTACTTTGGAGACACTTCACAGTTAGGTGTGTGTGTATCAAATGGTTAAATTAACCAATACTGTTTCATCTAGCCAATTTCTTACTTCCAGGTGAGTAACCATATGGAGGTATATTTTTCAAAATGAAAAAATGATTAATTTTCATAAATTTATGCGTCCAAACTTGAATTTAGAGGTACAAATGCAAAAATAGCACATTTCCCAAAATTCCTCAAAGTTGACAAATGACAAAAATTGTAAGAGAATGTGGAATAAAATGGTATGTGACTTTAAATGTATAAATTCTTAAATACCAAACATTTGCTAAATGATCATTTTCATATTGATAAATTTAAATTAACAATCAGTGAAATGTACACTAATAGATCAACAACCTTTATTTCATGTTTCTTTTAGAATTCTTAAGTAATATTTCAGTGACTAACTAGCTCTATTACAAATAAATGTTTAATAAAGACTCAGATGGAGAGTGGGAAGGGGCCATCACCTCCTAAATACAAAGAAAAAATGCATACCTTAAAGAAAATGAAGATGATCAGAAGAAATGGTTAACTAAAATGGTTACATTGTTAAACAATGACCTGCTTTAGACATGTAAATAGCCATTTTTTGCAACCTGCAATCTCTGGTTTTTGTGAGAATTCTGTAAATATAAATTTCACCCTCAGAGCTTGTCATCAAACAAAATATTTTCTTGCTTTGAAAAATTTCTGTCATGTGATGACCCATGAAAATGCATTTCACGTGTTATCTTAATACATGACATAAAAAATATTTTAGCAATTGCTCTTAATTGGAATGCATTTTTCTATTGTCACAAAATCTTTCTGAATGACAAAGCAATATGCATTGTAGAGCTGCTTTTCTTCAAAGATAATGTTTGTTAGATTTAGGGGCAATTTGCATTTTATTCACACATATATTTTCTGAAGAATGCATTGAAAAAAGAATATTTTTAGCAATTGCTCTAAATAGGCATGCATTTTTCTGCCATCACAAAATCTTTCTGAATGATGAAACAATGTGCATTGTAGTGCTGCTTTTCTTCAAAGGAAATGTTTGTTAGATTTTGGGGCAATTGGGACTTTATAAGCCCCATACATTTCACTGAGACATCTAGAAATTTTTTTGCTTGGCATAAACCATAGAAAAAAAATTATTTTTCCAAAATTCCTTTAATGGAATCTGATTACATGTTATAAAGGGGTTCTAAATTGATTCATTTCATGTCAATTACTCACTGCAAATTTAGATATAACATATTCTTCTCAATGGTTAATGACTGTATTTATAAAGAGTGTAGTCTATTTTTAGAGTAGCATTGCACTATGAGCTAAATACAGAATTTGTAGTGATGATGCCCTCCTTCCTGAGTTAAACCATGTTTTTATATTTTCCTAAGTTTTGATGTATGAAATGAATATCTTTGAAAAAGTAAATCTATGTGCCATTGAACAGAATATTATTTCTTATTTGTATTTTTAGCATTGTGTAGGCTTCAGTTGATCCAACTGTGATCACAAATATAAGTAATTGAAAACTCATACTTAGAGAGTTCTTGTAATGAGTCATGGTAACTATGATTTCAAACAGAAATGGAGGTAAATTGAAATCAATTTAATTTCAAAATAATTTTTCACATGCTACACTACTAAATTCTTCTACTCAAGGGCTAATAAATTCCTCTAGTTTTCCAACTTTTACATCTGTAATATTTGGTATTAAAATTTGATTATTATTGACATTTTACTTAAGTATGCAATACAATACAATACAAAAATACTTTATTGATTATAATTAAGCAAAATAATTTCACTATTTAACAAAATTAAAACAAAAAACTAAATATTTCTTTGGAAGCAAATTCTTTGAATTGAAAATATAGGACAATTATAAACTAAAAAATGAGTGCAATTATTATTAGATACATATAAATCAATAAATTTTTGTTTAAATAAATGTATTTATTGCCATTTAACTTTTGAAGATGCATAAGAAAATTTGTATTTAAATGGATGTAATTTTTGAATTTAGTGACACAGCTAAAGAAGAAATTTTCTGTTTTACTCTTCTCCTTAATTTTTCACTTGCAAAGGGTTTTACTGTAGAGTCATAATCCTTGTTTCAGAATCTATAGGTAAATATAGTCAATGATATTAGAATCAATCTTATTAGTCAGCATAATATTAAATGGAATAAGATCAATGAGTTGAAATTGCATTGAAAGAGGCAATACATTTGGTTGAATTAATCTCTTTTTATAGTCTTGTAATATATAATATTAACTTTCTAATGAATTTTTTGAAATTTTTCAATTCTGAAAATATTGCCTCTGTTTGGATGCCAAACAACAGATCTAATTTAATTGCAGTTATGTATATACTTCTTTTGTCACATACTATGGTGTTATACATTAATATTCTTTTGATATTTAAAAATGCTTGATTGCATGTTTTCAATGTAGAATAAACATGAGTGGACCAGTTAAGATTGTGTGCAATAATAATACCTAAATATTTAACTGAGCTTAATGCTCTAACTGTAGTATTAGAGTTTACTTGAAGCATATGAATAATGTTATTAGAGACTGCTATCATTAATTTTCAAATTGTTTCTTAAGCACCAATTGTTTGATCTTAAATAACCTTCATTTATATCCCTAAGGTCACTACTAACTAATTTAAATTCATTAGCAAATAATAATGGATTTGCAGCATCACAGTATTTTGGAAAATCATCTTAGAATTTAAGAAAAATAAAAGGCCAAGAACTGATCCTTGAGAAACACCACTTGTTATATAGGCCTGATCTGATATTATGCCATTGAACATAACAATTTGTGTTCTTTTTATAAGATAAGACCAATTTCATTTTAATAAATTTCCTAGAATTCCAATGTTTTTCTAGTAGAATTCTATGTGAAACCTTATCAAAGGCTTTTGAAAATTCTAAATATACAACAAAACTATTTATATTAGCATTGAAATTATCCTAAACATTTGATAAAATAGGTGCAATTGTGAAAAAGTAGATCTATTTGCATAAATCCATGTTGTGATTTTGAAATATTACAAAATACCAGGCATTTCACTTGAATATGATCTTTTAAAATATAAACCTTAAACAGTCTAGCTTCTGTTTTAAAAGACAACCTGTTTTTCTATATTTGCAAAGAATTTTCTCTTAGGCTTTTTCAAATTTGAAAATCTTGTGGTTTACATAGGTCTATTGGGAAAGATACATTAATGCAATGTTAAAAATTTCTATTAATGCTTATTGCTGTGACTAAGATTGTTGAATAGATTAAAAGATTTTTATAGAAATTTTCGAATTTTTGAAAAAGATTTAAATTCTCTCCATACTTAGTGTTAATGTATTTAAACGTCTTTGAGCCTCTGGAGGCAACAAAGAACTTTGACTGTTTTTTAATGTGTGCAATGATATTGCAAACCCATTGAGGCATGCAATGCATGGGACAAGGCCAGCATGTGGATTTAGAACAAAAAAGAAATAGGAGATTCTCATCTATCATGTGGTGCTTTCAGATTGAGCACACCATTAAGAGTTTTGAGCTATAAGCATTTAAAAATTTTTTATAGGATCATGAAAATTTTTAAAGAATCATGATTCTGTTCAGGGTTAATGATAGTTTTGGTAAAATGCTTATTAGTCAGTAAATTTGTAATTTTCTTCTTAATCCTTTTTTTGGATGAGATGAATAATTGTGTGCTTCCAAAGAGATTGAAATGTACCTGATATAATGATATTTTGAAGTAGTTGTAAAATATGAGGTACAAGAGCTTTTGAAAACTTCTTTAAGAAACAATTGAGGATGTTATTATATCCACATCCTGTCATTGAGATAGTGGAAATCACTTCAAATACTTCTTCAATTTCTATTTCAAGATTGTTGATTAATGACAATGGAAATGAGATAATCATAATATTAGGATCACTTAGGTTATAAACAGAAAAAAAGTAGTCATTAGAAGCATTAGATACATCATGCAAATCAGTGAGATCTATGCTGTTATAAAACATTATTTTAGGAAAACTTGAATGAGACATTGCATTTATAAATAGAATCATGCAATCAAATTTGTTTTAAGAGAAAAATTTTCTATGAAAGTAACTTTATGTAACTCTATGAAAACTAATAGATTCCTAACAACTATATGATATAAATGGTTAAAAGAACATTTACTTTTTACAGTGTTCAATTTATTAAGGCAATGCATTGAATGTCCAATTAAACTAAATAAAACACATATTTTCTGTTTAAAACATATTAAATTAAATAAGAGATCTATTTAACCAAATTTCCAACATTTAACAGATGTTTAACAGAAATTGCTAAATAAATAACATCAAAAAAAATGAATTTTGCAAAAAGTCTTATCCAAAAAGTTAACACCAAATCAATTTAAAATAAGATTGGTCTTAATGCTCTGCATGCTCAGATGATTCTTCCAATTTTCTGTAAAGAATACATGCTGTGCATTGGCTGGAGAAGGATCCACTGAAAGTATTGCATGTGTGATGTTAGGAAATTCACCCAGTTTTTGTTGGATTTAAGGATAAGCTATGAAAAAATTAAGATCAACATTTATTTTTGGTGTTATAGGTTCTAAAATTTGAGAAGCATTCTTGCAGGAGCTGACAAAAAATTTATCTGCTATAAGCCATGTCTCTTATGTTAAACACATGTTGTTAATGATCACATTGAATAATAGATTATACAACTGCNCTGACAAAAAATTTATCTGCTATAAGCCATGTCTCTTATGCTAAACCAATATTGTTAATGATCACTTTGAATAATAGATTATACAACTGCTGTATTTCTTGAATTTGTTTTAAGCTAAAGAAGTATTGTAAAATGATTCTCTAAGAAAAATCATCATCATTGAGTTAATAGATCATAAGTCTGTTAAATATTTTGTGAAACTTTGACAATATATTTTTGTAATGTCTCTCTCTAATGAAGTTGGATGAGTTCCAATTGACATAGAATTTATGAAATATAACCTCTGTTAATATGTAGTAATGTATTGTAGCATCAGCAGCATTACAAACTTTAAATTCAGTATTTGAGTAATTGTTCTTGATGTTGGAGTTCAGAAGGCAGACATTTTCTACATGTGCTATTCATTTAAATTTCTTTATCACTGTTTATTAATATTTACTTGTAAAATACTAGTTTTCTTTATATATGGGTTGAGGTCAAGTTCTAAAATACACCTTAGTTTGTTTTTGCTTATATCAGTTGTTGCTACTCATTATAATCACTTAGTTGGAAGTTGGTAACTAAATTTGCCAATGGTGGATAAACTTGGGCTGGCCCTAGGACAGTGTACATTCACCAGTCCTGGATTTAGGCACATGGTTATTCTTTTGGCATTCAAATTAGTTAGTTGATGGGCATGTACTTTGCAATTCTAATTTTGGCCATGAATTATCACATTAGCATGAGCTATGTTTCACTATCAATGATACTTCTGCATTTTCTCATGCTATTACTAGTTAAATATTTAGTCACATAATCTAGTTTACATATAACTGTGGTAATCTCTCTATTAAACAGCTGTTGCTATTTTGTAATACATGCTGCTTATCACTTTTGCTGAATGTTTTAGCTAGTATCTACTATAGCTGTTATTTTACTTGCTATTACTACAAAATTCACTAATTTGGTTGGTGCTAGAATATCAATTAAGCATATGATTGGTTTACTGGAGCAAATATGATTTTCTTAGAAAATTAGATGAAATAATATTAAGTCATTTTTCTATAGAATTTTTGTATAATTTTATGGAATTACATTTGCCAATTTGTAATTATATTTTAATGAAGTTTTAATTTTCAATTTTGCTAGCATTTCACAACTTACTCTAAATGGCTTCTAAGTTTCATATTTTTGCTATTGTTTCAATAAAAATATTTCAAATACTAATAACTTGCTAAGTAATTAAGATATCTCAAAACATGTAAGTACCACTACATAGAGAATCTTCTCTGCATGGGACTTGGGTAGCAATAGACAAAAAACTAAGTAGTAGAGGTTAGTTGTTGTTGTTGTTGCTGCTGCCTTGGGCTTTAGAGTGCTTTTTATTACTTAAAGACTCATTTTGGTAAGAGTCAAATTTTCCACCAAAAAAAGTTAATATATTAATGAATTTTATGGAGACAAATGCTTGTCATGGTTAATTTTTGCTATAGCAGATAACCACATTTACCCATTGATGTGTTGAAATAGGACATTTCCCAAAATTCCTTGAAGTGGACAAATGACAAAAATTGTAAGAGAATGTGGAATAAAATGGTATGTGAGTTTAAATGCATTAATTCTTAAATACCAAACATCTGAAAAATGATCATTTTCATATTGCCAAGCTTAAATTAACAAAGGATTAATCTTACTGATTTTTTGAATATTGATAAAAGAAAGCATTGTTTTTGGTTGTCAAATTTTGATTTTGGGTTGTGATATTTTGATCTGCAGGTTGTTTCTTGATTTCTTCCAATGATTGCAGATTCTTGGAAAACAGTGTATTCTTGTCAAATGCATCCTGCATGTATTCAACACTTTTAGGTTCATATTTTTCACACTTTATTTTCATCTGTTGTATTAATCTTCAACTTCAGCTACAATTATTTCATTTTGTCTGGATTTCCACTATATGTTAATTTATAATTCCATAATTAATCATTCCATTCTTAATGAATGCTACAACATCATTCAAATATTCAGAATGTGTTCCGTTATTCTGGCTGTGTATAGAAGACTAAATTGTATTCCTTGTGAATATTCTTTATATTTTCCAAGTACTTAATTACTTTAAGCACTCACAAATTCTCTAGGAGACATCCATATACATACTACAACACCTCTAAGGATAGATTGAACAACTCAACTATCACTATAATCCCACTGTGTTCAAGATTGGTGACATTTGTCCAGCCAATACATAGCATGTTAAGCAGCTGTGCATTGTATAAGAATTTATTCAGATAGAAGAAGACTAGAATGCTTGAATAGTATGCAAAACTTAAAAATGCTAGGATGATATCATTTCAGTAGTTTTCCATATTTTATAAGTATTTGATTACTGTGAAGCCCAATCTCAAGCTGTAGGCTGCCAACACTAATCATCATAAAAGGAATTTTCTTGTTTGGAATTTTTCAACCTTGACTTTTCTGACATCAAGGCTTCCAGGTACCTAATAGTCACTAATAGTCATTGTAAACCTAATGGCTTTGTTCAATGATATGTCTTAATGTGAAGGTACAACTTGTAATGAGAATGTCAATTGCAATATCCCAGATAACAATTTTGGTTGTTTTTATGTTGTTTAAGGTTGTTTCATACTTTTGGTTGTTGCAGCAACCATTAACATCATAATAACAACCATTAATACTAATTTGAGCAACTAAAAATGTGATAATTTAAGATTCAAGCAGATGCTTGCAAATAGAACTCACTTCATCATTTTGATTACTAGATCATTTTTATATAAAGAACGGAATTGCAAAAAGCTTTTTTGAAATATTAAATTTGTGAAAAATTATAATATACTTGGTAAGCGAATTTTCAAAATAATTTATTCATGAATATTTGGACACCTTCAAATTATCTGTCAGATAAAAAAGTTACATTTGAGCAGAAGAGATTCTTTACAATTTAAAAAAGTATTATTTCAAAATTATACTTAACTTTAAAAGTTTAAATTTTTGTTAAATTTGGCAGATTTTTATGCTTATTGTTATCATTTAAAATCAAGACATTCATTCAAAATTTCAGCAATTGTTGTATTTAATGTATTTATTGTATTACTGTTCTGCCCTTTGTTGGGCTTGTGTTAGTTTAATCAGTAATATTTGAACTGATTATCAATATAAATTTGATGTATTGCATATAAAAGTAATGCTAGAACAATCATGAGCAACATAAAATAATGTTGTTACAACCTCAAAATAGTGCTTTTTTATTCAGAAAAAATAACCAAAAAGCAACCTAATGTGACATTGTTAAAACAAAATTGTTTAGACCAGTCAAAAGGGTACCATTTCAATGTTAAAACAACCATAAAAAAACAACTAAAAAACAACATTGTTTAGACCAAAATTTGTTATCTCCAATGTCAATATTGCATTGGAATTTTAAAGTCAATATTGATAATTTTCACTTTAGTTGCATATCTTTTATTTTGTTCTAGAAAGAAAATTTGTAAATAATTCTGCATAAACAGGGAGCACATCAATAGAACAAATATTAACATTACTTGACTTCTGTATTTCCTCTTAATATTTCTAAAAATATTATAAACCTAAGAGAATAATTATGAATCTTGCTATATTTTATTTTTTGCTAATTTTTCAGTGGTGATGATGAAATATTTGAACAAATTATACAGCTTTAGCTAGGCATTAGGCCTTCACTTCACTAAGAAATCATATGAATAAAGTATTTGAGGAAACACAAACCAGTTTTAGTATATCTAATCACCTAAATAATTATGGACTAAATTTTGAAACAAAAATATTACATCAGATATCAAGATCAAGTTATTTAGAATTATTGAAAGTATTTGTATAAAATCTTTGCAACCAAGTTTGAACACAAAAGGAGACTTTTAAAATTTAGAAAATTATAATAATATTGTAAATCCTAGTAAATTTAGAGGGAAACTGATGATAACATTGTAAGTCAAAAAATATCTGCATGTTCTTATTAAGTTTAAAAATAGAATGGTGCAACAACTTTCAAGATCAGATAGAAACTGACCAAGCTATATGGCTTACTAAAAATTGCCTACTTTGTAAGAAATTTCCAAATCTTGGATGTTTTTTATATTCAGCTCATCCAATGTTATAGCTACAATATTAAACCTGAAGGCAACTTACACTATGTGTTGCTTGATAAAACAGTAAATATAGTATGCTAAGATGTGATATTTTTATGATTTTACAAAAATACTGGCAAATAACAACATGATTATATTAAACATTTTGACAAATTCTTGAATTTTCTGAATATTCATGCTGCCATTAAATAAAGATCACATAAGTACTCTTGAAAATTCTTGAAATCTCAAAATTTTGTCATTCAATGTCTCATTTATTATTGGTAATGAACTTAGATTGACTCAATCTAACATATTGAAATTAGTTAAAACATTAGAAATGGCTGACTTTCTTCTGTTCAAACTTCCAGAGAGAAGGATCAAATTAATAAATGTGATCCAAAGCATACCATATCAATCCTTCTAAAATCCCAGGATCCTGAACTTCATTATGATTTTTAAAAACTATTAAATTTCACTTTCTAATCCATATTTCAACCTTCTTAACTTCAAAATCATTATGAATTCTATGGATTTCTGGAATTCTACAGCTTTATCATAATAATTTTAAAATGAATGTAAGGTTTTTTTATTTTACTAAGAACTGTGCTGCCTTGGATTGACAATGTATATGAACAAAACAAACACAAACTCAGCAAAACCCAAGATTTTCAAGTACTTCGAATGTTAACAACTTGAACTCAAATAAGCTTAATTGGAAAAACTTGGAAGAGAAATCATTATAACTAAACCTGAACTCATTCAAAAATCCACTTGAAAATATCATAAAAATTAAGTTTTTTTAAATATCAATTTTCTTACCAATCACAAAAATTATTTTTTAGATTAAAATTATGGTAAAATAAATGTTTTTTATCTTAAAAACGCGGAATTAGAAAAAAACTTGATTAAACTTGGAATTTCATTTAAAAAACTACTTGAACTCAAACTTGAAACATAAAAACTTAAACTGAGTCTGATTAACTTAAACTTGAATAAAAAACTATATTACGTGACACATCAGTCATAAGAAAATAGAGGAGCATCTTCTAAATCTGGAATTCTTATATTTATGTGCAATTATATAAATGCATCAATGTAATATTTGTTGAAAATGAAAAATGTAAAAATATTATTTTATATTTAGTGTGTTCCACCCTGCACATAATGCTACATGCTGCCACTTAACTCTATTAACTCTAATTGGAAATTAATAGCCGTCTGTTATTCATATCTGATCTTTATTACTTCATTTTGTTGCATTAGACGAAATTTTGTTTTGCAGAAAAATAATTTTCTCGACAGATGGCGCACAAAAATGCCAGATTTGCCCTATCTTAATACATTAGCAAATAAAACTTTGCACTATTTCTTCTAAATTATACAATATATTTAAAATCGGGGGTGAGAAAATGAAAGTAAATGCCCTTAAGATTCTTTGTGAATGTTAAAGTACTCATATACTTGGTTAGTTTTTTNTGCTTTGCACTCTTTAACCTAATAACACCTTGAACCAACGTGCATGATTAATAATTATTTTATTGTTTGCGCAGCAAATCGAATTTGACCCAACAACGTTTATTTCAGTGAACTGTAAATCCGTTGGTAACATACATATACCATTTAACATTACACGATTTGATACACTCAAACTTATTAAAATACAATATACAACTATTTATTGGAGTTTAGTTACTGCGAAATTATTTTATGTCAAATGTGGTTTGGTTTTGTTGGAATGCTTTTTAATAATTACATACACTTAAGAATGATCTCACATATATGCAATCAGTGTTGACAGGTATTAAGTTTAACAAATAGATTTGACAGAAATTAGAATTTATTCAACTGATATGTTTATAGATTTTTTACTAAACATTGTTGAACAATAGAAAGGCAAAATTGTTACTATATAAATTCTATTGTAAATACCATAACAATAGAGACGGTTTTCCAATAATTGGAAAAAGATATGCTTTTAAAAAAATGTGCTCAATATTTGCAGGGAGAGTATAAAAAAGTGATCAAAATTTGTGCTCATTTTGACCCTTCTTATTTGACTAGCAAAATTGGTTAACTATAACAAAAATGTAATAGTTAGGTAACCGATTTTAAAAGTATATTTATATACTTTATAACCATATTGTTAACAGGTTGAAAACATGTGTTCAGCACTTAAAACAGTTGGATCTAATAAATTTTGTTTATAGGTCGTAATTCGAATTATAAATGGTTTTTTTGTTTATGAAAAGATTTTTCGATTAAAAATTGGTTTTAAAGTGGTTATATATTGGTTTAGCCCTTCTACGTCGTTACTTTTAATATATGGGCATCGTCATTTGGGGTAACTTTGTTACCCCAAATTATAAATTTCATATTATTTAATATAAAATAAATTTAAAGAATTGTGTTCAAGCTACATAAATTCTTTCACTTATAGCATGTGGCTTACAACAAAATATGAAAGCATGTAACACTTTTCTGTAGTGTTTTTTAAATATTTGCATGAAAAAATAACGGTTTATGTTTGGTTAAAATCTAGTCTTTTTTACTTTAGTGGGCTTTGCGCATGTGTTTAATATTAGAAATAAATGAATTGCAAAATGTCAAAAATATATAATTGTTAAATGTTATATTTAATTTTCCTAGGCATATATTTTGCACTCTGCTAAAGTGTATATATAGTTTTAATATAAAAAATGTGCATTGCGTATATTATTTTCCTTTATTGTTTAGGTAGACTACATAATTGAATGGAATGATTCTGAAGAAATACAGTTAATTTCGGATGCACTTGCAATGATCAACTTAGACTACAGAATTTGTAAAAAACATGAATTTGGTATTCAATAATTGTTCAGGAATTGAAAAATTCTTGAGCAATTATATTTAGATTTTAATTTTGAAGTAATACTATATGAATTTAATATCAAAACAATCAATTTTTTTCAAATTTTACTACAAGTAAATAAATAGAATGTAGTACATGTAGATGCATTAGCGAGCATATAATCCCATTTATTTCAATGCATTATTTGAGAGAGTGAAGGAAAATGCGTCATTGGACCGGAGCTATTAGTTCAACAATCACAATAAATTGAGTTCATTTAATTTCAAATAATTTTTCTTAAATATTAATTTGCACTGCGTTATTTTGCCACTAGAGGGCTTGTAAATCACTTAATTAAATTTCGTGTAATGATTCATACTGATTAGTATATAAATACATTTTCATGATTTTGAGGAACCAGGAATAAACACACATATTTGTAATGCAAAATACTTATAGTAAAAATGCATACAAACTGAAATTATTGTTATGGTTAATTCCTCTGCTTCCTTGACTACGATCAGTCACTGACATACATGGTTGTTCATGTGTAGTAGAAATATATCTTAAATATAACTCCATTATTTGGCTTCAATTTTACAATTAGCTTACATAGTTGATGTTTCCAAGCCACCAATAAATCCAAATGTTTGTACTTGCTAGTCATAATAGGGCTTTAATGGAAGTTGGAGATACTGCATTAAAATTTGAAAATTTGTTTACTACTGCAATTGCAACCAAACCTACAATTTAAAAACTATGGTAATTTGACAAAACAAATGCATTGGCAATTAAATATAGAAATGAATTTTGTTACAAACAGTATTAAAAGGACACATTCTGTTTCTTTCAAATTTAGTATTTTATGTTTAGAAATTAAATTGTAATGCTTATTAGCATGATGGTAATTCATGACATTTTATTTCAAAGTTAATTTAATTAAATTTGACCATTTAACTATTATTAATTTAATTATAATTGAATCTTTAATGCGGATTCTAATTGTCTTTTTGTATGTTATTTGTTTGTTAATTAGTTCATCTTTTTAATTTAACTTAGGTCCGAAGAAATAATTTTTGCTTACTGAAATGCGATAATGTATTCAAAATAGGGCAAAAATTTGCCCTTAAATTGTTATAGAATCTATATTGGAAACCTTTTAAATTGATCCCGCACACCTCATTTGATGTTCAATAAGATTTAATGCATTGTATTTTATTTTGGGCATACGCATGAAAAATTGATGCGGACTTTTTTCTCATGTCAATTCCTACACAACACATCCGTTATTCTTAAATCGCAGTAAGAACTGATTCAGCTTGAGTCTTTTTTCGAAATTTTGAAAATGCATTGCTCTTCTTGCTGGAAGACGACTTTATGCTAATGCTGGTGGCGAGGTTTCTACTACCAAGGCGTGCCCCAGAGAACAGTTTGGGGACCTAATTACTACAACGATTCCGATAACACTGTAGTAGTTGGAGTTATGTTTAGCCGGGAGGATAGAGCATCCAAATTAATGGGAACAATTTAATAGGAATTTTGCAAAGTCGACTTAGATTTAAAGATATACCTGAAATTCATTTATCAAGGGCATCGAATTTGATAAGTTTGATTTTAGGATACATATTAACAAAATTGTTGGATCTGTGATGTCTAGACTGTATCTTCTGTTACGCCTGAAGCATTTCGGGTCTCATAAAGACAAGTTGTAGTTTTATAGTTCTTAGTAAACTGATTGCTCTGTTTCTGTGCAATTGCCAAAAAGACTGAGCTCAAAATAGATAACGGTGATTAGATTTGGAATTATCAAAGAATTCCCACTATACGAGAGCATATAATGCTAAGCTCTACACGAGAATAATTGATTAACATCCTCCTACCTTTCCTTCCTACAAGATCTGATTACGCGGAATCTAATTTATGTAGTAGAGTAGCAACTGGCAAAGTTTTTGTTCCCCCATAGACATTTGAAATCTTATTAATTTTTCAAATTATTGGTTTCACGATAGAACTATCCCATATTGTCCCGATTATTCCGATTATGGATGTTAATCTATAATTAATAAAAGTATTTGATATGAATGAAAGGTTACAATTAAAACCGTATATCTATGATTCGTTTTTTGTAAAAATCTATATCAAAATTTTTAGGGGTAAGTCTTTTTCGTTCATGAAAGTTTCTACCGAAATGCATAAATGCTTCAAATCACCTGAAAAAATTTCAGATTGCAGTGAAATACCCAAGTCTCAAACAATAATGAAAAAAATTGATTTTTCAGTGTTTTTGCAAGAATGATTGTAAGGTCGCGAACGAAACACCCTCTGGGTCATTATAATAGTACATATCATTTCAAATATCGTGTTCCAGATTGTTGGTGCAATGTTCAACACTGTACACTAAAAACTGTATTGGTGCAGGAGCTTGTAAAATTTTGAATATATTATATGACTGAGTATGCCATGAAAACCTCTCAAAAAGATATGAACTTATGTATACATTTTGAAAATGTTTAAGACAATATAGGAAATCATAATAATTATTTGTATTGTATTTTCTTTTGCTATGATACGGCCAGGGCCATGAACGAAGGGTGCAAACGGTCATTTAACCCTGCTGCGCACGCGATGTCTAACGACTCACTAAGAAATATCATCTAATCCCAAAGAAATCTAAAAGATATTTCATGTAGAATTAAAATGATCTGGAACCGGGGTGTTCAGCTCAATTTGACACCGGTAAACTTGGTGCCCTATCTTATGTAGCATTCGTTATGTGTATTATCATGTCAGTTATATGGTTCAAAATTCTGGTGATAATTGATCACCAACAAAGTTATTCAGACCATCCTACGGTGGGTAAGCGGCAGCTTTAATGGCCTATCAAGGTAGCATAGATTGACTTTGATTGAGTCATCAAAAACTAATGTTTCCAAGCTAATGTAATAATTTTTTAGTTTTGTACTTCATTTAACTTCATTTAATATTCAAATTCTGTTTTTTGTAGCATACACGTATATTTATGTTAAAAATTTTGATATTATTGCAGTAGAAAAGTTTGCAAATGTCATGATTGTTATGGTGGGTTCAGGTAAGTGGATCCGCATAATTTAAGTACATAACCGGACCTAAATACTGAATGCTAAATGTGGCCAAATATAGGCACTATACTTTTACATAACTAAAATAAGCCAAGAGTTATTAAAATGAAGGTGTATTTCGATCTACTATTATTTTTAAAAAGTTTGTAAAAATTCCAATCAGTTAGCAGTAACATAAGTAGTTCTACTTCGCTTTTTGACGCCTCTCTCACCAATAATAAATTTTATTTAAATTTCTTCATTTAAAGGGAAGCATATAGAAATTTTTACTCTAAGTTTTAAGTTTTACATATGTATTGTTGATTTTAAATGCTTGGGCCAATAATAACGTCCTGATTTAATTTTAGGAATCATTAATGGATTATGATATTGATTGTAAGTAAATGGGAGAATTTTTATATTGATTTAATAACTACATTTAGCTCTTGAATTGAAAAGTCAAAATTTGAAAGGGTTTGTAGATGAACTTGTTTCTGATGTCAGCAATCAATTTGAATCTTCATGGATGACAAAGCTATCAGGTTCAGATTAATTCGATTGAAACTTTTTTCTTATTGATTTAATTATTTTTAAATGTCCTATTTTTGCTAAGATATGATGTGAAAACTTTTTGAGCCATGAGAATGAAGAAAGACCATTCATTGATTAAATTGCATGAATTAAAGAATGCCTTGCAGAACAGTCTCCAGCACTATGATGAACTCCCAGAATTGTCATCAACGATAGCAGAGACGGAAGTGGGCGTTTAAATAAGAAATATCCCAAATGTAATCATCTATTGACAAATACGGTGTTTCTTAGAGACAGTTGATAACTAGATGCAATGTTTATCAATCAACACTGAATCCTGTCAAATGTTTCGGATACCAGCACTGATGAAATTTTGCAGATGAAAGAAAAAATTGCAAAAATATGAAATAAATATGTTTAATGAAATGAACATTAAATGTGTAGACAAGTGCCATAGCCAACCTAATTTGTCGTTTTGAGAGTTTTTTTAGTATTTTGATGGCCGTTTTTTTTCTGGTGATCGGAAAGATGAAAATATTGCTCAAATACGTCAACGGATTGTAAAGTCAATTATGGAAGTGGACAAAACAAAATGATATTAACGTTGTGATATGACTTTGATTCAATAAACAAAGTTAGAATACAGCTGCCAGCTATGGACCATACAGTGTCAGCTACCTTAATATCATTATTTGCTTATGTTCTTGTACACATCAATTGAAGATACTAGCATTGTCAAAGAGGAATAGAATAACAGGACTCATGCAATATTGCAAACGAATAGGCAGGCTTGTAAGTGTGTGGCATGCAATAAATGTTTTTTAACTTTCGACAATTCTAAACGCTGAAAAACACGTATTAGTGTTTTCTAGTTTCACCATATCAAAGTCTTTTCGATTATTACAAAAATAAGTTTATGAAGTTCTCACTCTCAGCCGGATTTTTTCACCTTTAAAACCAAGTTTTGCTCCTCAAAAAAATTAATCAAACTCATAACCAAGCAGCGAAATTCATCAGGACTATAACTTGCATATGGCTAAATAGTAAGAGAACAAAAATCGATATTCTGGTGCTTTGATTTGATAATGGCCACTGACGTCTGGGAATTGACCCTGGTATCAAAAAAATTAAGAAATATGTGTTCTCGGAATAGAATGGTGCTGAAATTTGGCAGGGCCATAGCTAGCATATAGCTAAGTACCAAAATTCAATTGATCGCTGGTTGAAATTCATTAAATGTTGATTTGATAGAATATATCTCAAAAAATAATCATTAAATTAATACCACTTTCCTAACGTATTTTTAGGAAAAGAAAAAATGAGGGTTATGTGTTGCAGCTCATTTAAATTTACTCATCATTATTTCAGTATATTTACATGATTAAAAATAGGGACACGTTTTTGGGTTGGAGTCCTTTTATTCTATTAGTAAAATATTTTTTGGATTTTATTAATTCAATGTATGAATTGATTTAGTGCAATTTAGAAATATTTATCTATTCAATTGTCGTTTTTCTTGCGCCTTCTTCATGCCTTTCGACAAATATCATAAGATAAATGTTGTATTAAAAATTTTTGTGTATGATACTGGTATATTTTTTATAGATTTTTATAGATTATGGCATCGATGGATCGCTCATGTCTGAACAGAAGACTCTCGCTGATAGAATATTAGATAATATGTCTGATGATGAATGTGTTGTAACGAACTCGGTTGATGTAAGTGCTGTACCCAATGCAGCAGGTGATGCCAACGCTAACGTCGGAAAGCAAGATGTTTCGGTTTCTGTACTTAATTTTAATTTTGTAGAGATTTGTTCATTTTTAATTTTAGCAAGAACTTCCTTCTTACAAAGCATCTGAAATCTCACATTTATGGGATAATATCAATGATTCAGAGGTATTTCTTTCTCTTAATCTTTTATCCGGCAATGATTTTGGTTTATATTTTGTTTGCCTATCTTGCGAAATTGTCATTCATTTTAGGTTCGTGCATTAATACAACAAAAACCAGATTCATCAGCTAATGTTGGTATTCAAGGAACATCTGCTTCTGAAGATAACGATACTAGTTATGTGGATTTAAAACATCCTGCGAGTACTGTCGTGCAGAAACGTGATGTCTCAACTAACCTAATTCAAATTCAAAGCCAACCGACTCAGTGTGTTAGTAGCAACACACAATCTTTAGACGTCTCAGCGCGTCCTGTAGTTGAAC
Organism: Hofstenia miamia; assembly: GCA_900660155.1. NCBI lineage: Eukaryota > Metazoa > Xenacoelomorpha > Acoela > Hofsteniidae > Hofstenia > Hofstenia miamia. The sequence continues at coordinate 70,858 of CABFPE010000081.1, forward strand.
GAGTGAGAAGCACTACACCTCCCGTAGATAATTTGGAGAAAACTATTAGTGATTTGCAAAAATCTGTTGACGAACTGTTGGGTAAATCAACTCCGGTTGCGAAAGATCTGACGCTTACATCCCAAAAAGATAGCCACTCACAAAATGATTACCGGTTAGTATATTTTTGTGATTTGTTATTATAAATTGGCGCATTTCATCAATGCATAATATTCGAATTTTTTTCATTGCATGTATTTTCAAGAATCACATTTTTTAATTCATTTCTGATTTAGTATTAATTTAGAATCAATGAAAAACCTCCATCTGGTGACAAAGACATTGAGAAAAGAAGGTACATTTCTCGTCGTGTTGAAGAACTATTGGAGCAAATGGATATGGAAAAAAAGGAGCGCTTACAGTCGTCTGATAACTTACGTACTGCTGTTGCTACTTCACCAATACCAGAGGCCTCATTTTCAACATCATTGCATGAACTTAGTGAAGGGAATATTATTGGAGGCTTCAATTTCGGTCGCTTAAGCCCGGTAGATGATGGATTTAAGTCTCACAGAGTCCATAAACACGCTGTAAATGTTGAAGGCGTTAGTTTAAATGAATCAACGTTTAACAACACCAACTTTTCAGGTAATTGTATATTTATCAAAAAAAGTCTCTCTGAATAATAGAAAAAATTATTCTCAATGATCATGTTTTATGTAATTTCGTATATTTGTTAACAAATCGTAAGCAAGAAGGTAATTTATTTAAATGTATTACAATATTTTACTCATTTCATCGTTTAGATAAGTCGAAGTCATCGCGTGCGAAAAATGAAGAGGAGTACCGTGACTTGGCTGCTAGAGTTGGAAAAATCCTAAAAGAAAACGGAATACACAGTCCGTCTAAGGAAAGCGAATCCTCTTATTCAGCAGATTCCAGTCTGGATTTTACACGTAAGCCAACCTCGCCTACACGGAAGTGGAGGTCAAAGAGTAGAGACTCTAGTTTAAATCGTTCGACATCTAGTTTTCGAGAATCATCTAAAAAGGACACTTTCAAAAGAATCTCAAAGAGCAGAGATTCAAGCCTTAACAGATTAACTTCGAATTTAAGTGGATTGCGCTTGTCTCGTTCTCAGGGGAATTTTGTAACCACGTATGATAGTGGCATGCGAGAACCTGAAATCAAGATCGGAGGACAATTGAATTTTAAGTTATCAAAAGGGGGGATAGCATCTAAAAGAAATGATTCTAGTAATATGAAATTAGCACTAAGCTTTGATGGTGTGTCTTCGTTAAGTATTGAAAGTAGTAGTCCCGGTGTGGAATCTGTTGACAGTTCTTGGAAAGGAAGTGATCATCTGACAGACAGTGGCAATATTCGCTCACCCAAAGATCGTCCGCGTTTTACCTCGTCTGCCTATGAAGCCTTCAATAGAAATGTTATTGAGTTCGAGAGTAAGCTTTGTATTTAATAAATTTTATTCAAAATCATTAGTTAATCTTATATTGTTATCACGTATTGTATTAATCATGTTTAAATTGCTGGTTTGCTGTTTGTTAAGATTTCGTTGGGCATGTATTTTTGGCGTATTGTTTCCACTCCAGTTCATTCTCACATGCATTTCTTCACGTCAATTTCAATGTAGGAATAATTCTGTTTAGGAATGCTACGTCAATCTAAATCACTGTTCACTGACCGATTGCCACTCACTGAGTTTGGCGATACAATATGTAAGAAGTGCATCTTTATTCTGTGCATGTCTTGTCTTCATTAGTTTTCGTGTTCTTAATTATCACTATTATTTTATTTTGTTGAGTTAATTCCATCGCAATTTTAGCTCTAAAGCCAGTAAATTTAGTTTAATTTAAGCTGAACTTTCATCATTTGTATGTAGATGATGCGTGAGGTTTTTGTTAGTCATCTTTTATTTATGTTTGAATGGCATGATACTTTAGCATTATTTTATCATATACAAATCCTTTTATATTTAGATGAAAGTGATGATGGACATGACTCGCTGAGAACTCCTACAACTATCGAAAGTTCGCACTTTGGTAAGCATAGATTTTCTATATTTTCATTAACTTTCCGAGAATCCTTTTAGAATTGATTAAAATATCCGGTTAGGCAAACCCTTTCTTTCCTGTTTTTGTTTATATTTCATTAAAATGTTTTCTTCAAACCTTTTTATTTTATATTTTTCAGACAGGTATGTAGAGTGTATTGCATGAAGGGTATGATCTCACATGATTTTTTCTAACTCATTAACTCATTGATCGACATTCTGTTGAATAATTTTGCTTTATACTGTATAATGTATTTTATATTTGCAATTTGATTTCAGAATATTTATCAGGAATCATTTATCATCTTTACGTTGAGTTCAGCCAAATATAACTATAATTTGGACTATGACAATTTTGAGTCTTTCGAATTTCATAAAGTCTAAATCCATTTGGTGTGTGGCTTTTACATCATCTTTGCGGTTACTTTAATTCTTTCCGAAGCTTATGGAATATATCATTAATAAATATACTATGTTTGTTTGTTTCATGAAATTTTGCATCGCAAATGTAATTTTACAACTTCTGATAAGCCTTTGCCAACTTCATTTTCTTTTCTGCAAATGATTTGACATTTAAATTAGGTTCTGATGATGCCATTCCTCCAAGTTTACCAGATAATGTAATGGGTGAGTGGACTCCTCGACGACAAAGGGTGCAGCCTCCACATTCACAAGGCATTTATCACAAAGAAAAACAGTTTCAAAAAGGTTTTTAGTTTGCTATTTGGTATTAGGCAGCTTATATATATATATATATATATATATATATATAGATAAATATAAATATATATCTATATATATATATATAAATATGAAAAAATTTTCGTAAATTACTACAGAATATAAAAATTATTTAGAAGATATGAAAAAGAAGTCAGAAAATCCGCCAAGTGTGTCACAGTCCATTCGATTAGCTGATACCTCCAAAATTTATCCTTCTGGTAAAATTTTCTTTCTATTTTAATGTATTCCTAAATTCATTTCCCTCAATTTTACTCATTATATAAAACCTGTTAAAACTACTTTTGGCATCTAATCAAGTATTTTAGAAGCTAAGCGTCTTCTATTAGTATATGTATGCATTTTCTTAAATGAGACTTCATTTCGTAGTTTCAGAATCTTATCAATTTAAAATTAAGATTAACAATTCAATACGAACTTGTCATTTGACAAATTGTATGTCTTTATCTATTATTAGGCACACGAACATATAGGAGTCCATGCAATAGGCAGTTAATTCAAATTATTCCTTCAAATCATTAGGTGATTTTTAGTTGAAGGCTGATATTCAGTAGTTTACTAATTATCTGCTTATTTTAAATAATAGAAAATTTGCTATATTTAAATGTGGCTGTTCCTTCCAACCCGATTAAATACTTGAAGGCTTAACAGATTTTCGACTTTCTAACAATTAGAAAAACCCCAAGCGATATATTTAACGAATTTGGTTGCTTAAGTATTTGTTTTGTAGTTGCGGCTACTCTTCATATTTTATTCTATGTATTTAGATATATCGCATAGAACCTCTTCCGATTATCGGCACTGGGAATCTCGTGATGCATCGTTGATATCAAAACAGCCCAGTGTTGATCCTCAGAAGGAGCACTTATGTATGACTTGTCTCTAAACCTGAAAAATGATCTGCAATCATCAATTATTTCGTACCTGTTTCTATGCATTTCATCAATCCCTAAAATATAGTTATTGTTTTCATTTAACCTTAAGATGCAAATGCATCATATTTGTGCAACATATGATGTGTTGTAAATGAAATTCATTAAAATCTTTTCATAAAGTTATTTTCCTTATTGCAAATAAGTCCTTAAAATTTTTGTATTAATGGTTATTATAATATTGAACTAAAGTATACAGTATTTCTATATTGATTGGAAGTTGTTTAGCTTATGAATCGATAAATGAATTAACTGAAGATAAAGATTGTTATCATCAAATTGCAACGTCCAGCACTCAAAAACCAGTGACATTTGCTTCAGGTATTCACTCAATATGTGGGTTTTACTCATTGGCAATTTTAGTAGCTTTATAGTTATTTTTTGCACATTCAAACATAAATGTGCAACTTCGCTTATCAAGTGGTCTTGTTTTTTTTGATAACGCTCGTTTTATTAATAGAAGAGGTTTGCGTAAATCTACAACAAATTTCAATAAATTTTAAGTTTTCACTGTACGTGAAAGTTCCTCATTTATCTTAGTTTTAGTTGATGAAAGCGAGAGTGACATTTCGTTCTTTGTTCCTTTGAATGAGTCCTTGGTCATTGATACTAATCAGGAACACCAAATAACTTCCCCTGAGCAAAGCAGCTCATACTTCGATTTTGAAACGCAACAGTCTATAGCAGAAGCACTAGATGAGTCCGGCATCGATTCCGCACTTAGCAACTGCAGACCGCTAGAATCTCCATCTAAACAACTCAGAGATCCAGATGTTTCTTCTTTCACGTATGTAATTATATCTCTTCTATTGTTTTTCTACAAACATCTTTTATTTTCCAAATTTCAATGAGCGTTGCTGAAATGTATTGCATGGAGAATAACGCAACCAAAATTTGCATTAAATTTTGTGAACACGATTCTTTTGTTTTCATTCACCATTTTAGACAAAATTGGAATTTTCACGAAAAACATTGTGATTCTAAAAGTCTATTTCTGAAAAATAATGTATAATTGTTTCTGGAATAGGCTTATACATTTTCAATATAAAAAATTATATAAATTTGTAAATTTTAATTTTATTGATGAGCAATGTTAATTATGTGTATATTGTGATTTTGTAGCTCTTAACTTTCACCTACAATATATACTGTAGTTCTTTAAAACGTGAACTACAGTCGCGGCCACTAGATTAGCATCACATAATGCTAAAATTATGTTTTCATTCATGCAAGAAATTCATTATAATTGCAGGTGAATCGGATGATAAGTGGCATGATTTATGTTGTGCCAATGAGAATAAAACAAAATATAAAACATGTAAATATATTAAAGGCATATTACATGTTATAAATGGGCAATAATAAAGGGGTTTTCTATATAATTTATTATATTAATACTGAAGTGATGCTAATCCAGTGGATGCGACTGCATATGTATATATATATATATATATATACATTTTATTAGGAATGCGGATTTTTACAATATTTTTTTCATTTCTCCTGCAGTTTACACTCGAATGGAATTTATTTAGTATTGATGTAGGCTGTATATAGATCCACTGTCATTCAAAATTTCAAGGATTTATGTCTAGAAATGCGTAAGATTTTAATTTTCTTTAATTATGTATATAGGAACAACTGAGATCAGAAGTATATTTACATATGCTGTACATCAACAAAGAACTGAAAATTTTAACATTAACGTTAAGAACACCTAGTGTTAAAATTCTAGTAGCTGCCATGATGAACCAAGGTGAAAAGTCGGCATTTTCAATTGTTCGGTTGATATCTGAATTTTACATCTCTTTATCAAGGCCCATAGTAGTTTGCTAATGTTGATGTTTTTGGAGATTCTCATGAATTCTTAAAAAACATGTGCTTTTAAACTCTTTAACACACTCATGTTTGGTGTCTTCATAAGGTTAGTTGTGTCATGAAAAATTCCTACTAATTTTTCGGTATTCAAATTGTCCGCCTTATGATAATTTAGTGTTTTTATATCATTGTTTTTCACTTCCAAGCTAAATTACACTGTCTGCTTACAATTTATTATCATTTTTTAGAGATCCCATTCATCATGGAGATCGCGATTTAAGAAACGTTGATTCCTTTAAGAAATCATTTTTGGCGAAAAAGGAAAAGACAAATGCTATGTTAGACTCTTTGCTAAAGTCGTATCCTAAGGAGGCTAATCTCGTAAATGCCTGGAAGAGGTAAATGATTACAATGTAATTTTCCCATTTTAGTGCATCACTTATATTAAGAGTTATTGGTGAATAGTATGTACATTTTAATTTTTCTCTATTAACAAAATATGATGCAATTGTAGATCTTACAATAAATTAACAAATTCATATTCTATAATTTATTCCATTATCAATATTATTGTCTAACGTGATATTAGATATGATGAAGAGCGACGAGATGAATTAAGACGCGGTTTGCTTGATAGCAGTGAGAAATTACATCGTTTTAATCTAATGCTGTGCAATCCAGTTCAGTTCACTGTACGAAAATGGTTACATTCTCGTGGTGAAGAGTCTCTTATGTATCAGCCCATTCAAAACACCATCGCTGCATCAGGACCCAAAGTTATTGGCAATTCAGAAAAGCATTATGGTCTTAACCATGGCGAAAGGAATGTCTCATTGGTAAATGCGTTTGTGTTTTTAATGTTTTTCGGTCATCGTTATTTGTAATATAAATCATTACATTAAATGTGTTTCGATTTGATGTTTATTGTTAAATGTCATAGATCAGTATTATTTAGAAAAGCGATTGTTCCGCTTGTAATGGGCAATTGGAAGAGAGTAAATCGTTTGAAGATGACACCATTCTGTCATCTGTCATCGAGGATAGCAATTCTCAGAACAGCACCTCACTGCCATGTATTCAGACGTCATCTAGGAGACCTATTCCTTCATACAGATTGCAATCACGAGGTGTTCAAACCACTGATGATCTATTCGATTTTAATAAAAAAGAGAAGATTGAACCAGTGTACACTCTTATATTACTTATATAATGTTGATTTTGTTTAATTAGTAAAGAGCAAAGTCCTGGATTCTTCCCATCAACTGCTCCTCCGAAAGCCCGTTTGAAGTTCAACAAAGCGTTTGTTGATTATGATGAATTTTCTTCAATGTTTACTGAACCATCTGATAATGGATTATTGTCTTCTAAAGAAAATGTTCCGCGTGGAACAAGGCCAGCAACTTTACAAGTAAGGATTTCTATTATTCAAATGCTTCTATTCAATATTCGAAATGGATATCAGCGTTAAAACTAATAGATACGTATTACTACAATGCATACATACATGCCTCATAATTTTCCAAATTTAGTTTCACTGTTAAGCATATGTAAGAAACTAGAATTGATGGATTTGTTATTAGAGACATTTTATGTTAAAAATCAAAAGGATGCTAAAATACCGCGTTTAATTATATATTTCACTAATCGCGGTTACCTTTTCTGTGGTTTTTCTTTATTCTCTATTTTGAAAATTTTCAAATCTGGCACATCATTAAAAAAATTTTTACTGGTCACTATCGGTTTTTGACCGCAAGTCTTGAAGTCAGTCGACACCAGCCAGATTAATAATCCAAAATGTTTTCATATAGTTCGGAGTATTCTCTTGCTCACGTTGAATATCACTGACATTTCTATTTGGTCAAGATGTGGCAAATAATGTCGTCATTGAATACGGCATGGAACATGGTGTGTCTCAGTCATAATGTTACGATATCGAGGAGTTAGCGAATATGCATGGTTAAATTCAACGCATGCAATTTCTGTTTCCACCTCAGAAGAACTATCATTTTCACTATCACCTGACTCTTCTTTATAAACTACAATGTCTCTCTAATCGTCAATAACAGTATAACGTGAATTTTCCTCTACTTCCAATCCCTTGTATCATCATCGTCGTCATTTTGGTTTGAAATCTTATTTGCAAAAAACGTACGTCGTCTACTCTCCATTGATAAAGTAAGAAACTGTTATAACCAGTGGGAAAAATTAAAATATCAATAATGAGAATTATATGATTGAACAAATAATCATCAACGCATGTGAATGATTGAAAGATAAAGTATTTATTTTGTGATGAAAAGTAGCATTTGTATCTAGGATGGATGCATTACTAGCAACTCTTGTGTTTGTCACGTTTTATTTACTTGACAAATCACCCTCAATTATTAGCTTGCATTTATATGGTTTTTTAACTAAAAATTCAATGAATCTCACATAATTACTTCATCATACAAATCTTCAAATCTGCTCTGTGTGCTTGCGAACGAATTTTTTAATGTTTAAGAAATCTATTTTTATGGGACCTAGTGAAGTACAAATTCGTTAAAAGGTTGATTTCATATGTAAAAATGTTTTTAATAGTAAAAATTTATTCATTTTTACTGAATTATTCACTCATGTATAATGTAATAGCAAAGCGTAAACGCACATGAGCAAACAATGCCTAAAATTTAATTAGACAGACTAAAAGTCGCAATTTGTTCAAAATGTACACACGCGGACTGTTGAGGGTTAAAACAGTATGTGCTAAATTACTCAAATAATTGTTCTGGTGTTCTTCTAATTTTCAACATCCTCCCATTCTGCTGGTATGATATTTTCTTTTTTTTCATTCAATAGTTGAGGCTATTTGACACTTAGCATTCTCTTCATCATTTGTGAATCTTCTTGGTCACATGTATCAAGTACGTTAATGTGTGTCTCCTACCATAATTTTGCATTTCCCTTGTAAATATTCCTTTTAGAAAATCAATTGTTAATAATAATAATAAAGTTTGATTAAAATGGTTGATTGGCAGATCTATTATTGAGTGCATTTAACTGATATTAGCAAAAAACAAATTTTAAGAAAATTCTATTATAGCTAATGACAGTATTTTTAATGCAATAACGTTGTCTGCCTCCAGCAGGAAGCAGTTTTTAGATGCGGGTCAGCTTTTAATAACCTTATATTTTGTTGTTTTACTTAATATTGATCTGCATTTTCCATTTGAATTATAGGAAGCTTTCCTTTTGAAGAAGAGTGACTTCATCATTAAGTCAAGAAGACGTCAGCGGGAGTTAAAAATGACAGCTCAGGAACGACGAATTAATGCTTATAGATCAACCAATGAATCAACCCGTCCTCCATTAGCTGAGAAACACCCACAGAAAATACGCACTTCTCATCCTTTATCTGGTAAATTATTTTTCTTTTACTTATGATTAGGTTAAAATTTAGTTCTCTCGTAGTTGTATGGACTTTCTAAAAATGTACCAGTTAGGCCATGGTTAGATTGGCGGGTTAGTAGCAGGAACAATTTGACTACTCAACCCCCAGTAGTAGTAACTGTACTTTTCAAACGGAGCTTTTGACTTGATAATGACCTGGTATCACTGATTTAATTTTTCATGCTACGAGGAATCTCGTCAAACTACAACTTTAGTTATGTTTGAACTGGGCTTGCTAATATATTCAGTGATGCATTCGATGTATCAATTTTCTCTAAGTATTCAAAATTTCTCTTTGTAATAAGTGCATGTGCATATATTATTTATGTATTGTATCAAATGTTGTTCGTGATGTCTGGTAAATGGCTTTCATTTTTTATTCTAAAATAATGTTAATCTTCTGTTATATTTTCGTTTTGTACAAATATTTACATTTTTACATACATTTATCAAATTCGTACCTGGGTATGCAAGTTTGCCTAAATGTATGTGTACTATTTTCAATTTCCAATTGGGCTTAGCTTGAGCCTAGATGCCGTTTGTTTATTTTCCTTTGAATTTGGCCATATTTCCATTAGGTATTCAATACTTTGTTGTATTAAAGTTTGCTGGCTGCACGCCCTTTGTTGTTTTGCTTCACTCTAAGCATTAATGCAATTTTATTGAAAATTTTTGCCTATTTTATATTTTACGAATTTTTTTGTTTTTAACGCATTTACCAAAAAAATTTGGGTGCAAAATGTTCGGATTTGCTTTTTTTTCAAAGATACTTTATTAGCTATTTATTACGAAATGTGTTCAACCATTAAATACAAAATGTCTATCGATCACGCGATGTTAAGATTAATTCTTTTTTCATGATATGTGCTAGTTTGTTGATAAATGCATATAATATTTAAATTTTCTTCAAGAAAGAATTGATTTAATGGAGTCATTTTAAGTTGTTACAATATTAAAAATACCATTATTGACGACCCTATTGAACTATAGTGCATGTCATTGGACGCTGTCACCGTGATTTTCTGGTAGTGGAATGCTGTCTTGGATCTCTGCGATGTTTACTTTTATGTATCATCTAGATGTCAAGTGGTTTTTAGAAACATCATTAATGATTTTAAAAATATTGATTACAAGTTTGATTCAGTATAATTAGTTGTGCATATAAAAACAAAATTAAAATTATAAATTAATTTTACAAATTAATTTCATCAAGAGCTTATCTTCCATAGTTTTTAAGAACACGGTTTTTGAGGAAAAGACGCCGCACTTTTTTAGTTTTTAATAATGCAATTGAATAACTTGAAGATTATGTATATATGAGATCACCATCTTATGTATAAATGGCTTTATATACTCATACTTTCGCAGACATTGTAAATCAATTATTACACCTTCTTCCGATATTCGAATCTTGTGATAGACTGCTTAACAAAAATTAGTTGAGATGATTTTTGCAAATTAGACGACACCGTAGGACAAATCCTTAGGCTGCGCGAGACTAAGCGTTTCTGGCAGTCAGCGCAAGAAAACTTTCCCTCTAGCCCAACCACTTACATAACAAATAGAGGCTTGATCATCAACATTATATCTTTTCACGATTTTGTTTTAAGTGAAGCTAGCTCTTTATCATCATTTTTATAAAAAACTGTATGCCCTCATTATGATTAGCTTTGAGCAATGATAGCCTTTGCAACAATATTTTGCCTAACTTTTATCAAATAATTAGAACCTCCACCAACGGAGCCTTCTTTTAACCAATCTGAGGACAACTTGTCAGCACAAGTTCAAATTTTTTAGTTACAAGGAGGAACTGTGATAAATCTACAATTGCTTTTGATGTATGAGATCCAGCCAGCATCGTTTGAGCAGAGGGACACCGCAGACTAGTTTTGCTCCAAGCACTGAGAAAAAGTTCTATGACTCTAGTTGCTACTGGGTAGAACTGCGTCTGGCGTTTTTTATCTTTAAATCGTGAATGCCGCGATTTTGTAGTTGATTTTACATTAAAAAATTTCCAATGATTTAAGATCAGTTCTAGGAAACGAGCATTTGATTTTCAGTCACGAAACTGTTCAGAATTAGTATTAGTATTAGATGGTCAATGCCCAAGTCATAGTCGATTGAAGTCCGTTGACGATTATAAGGCTAAGGCAACTACGGTTTAGTTTGTGTGCCCTATTGTCGGAATCAACAATATAGTACTTTTAACAGTCGTAAGGAAACCAGTCAGCAATAGTTCAACTGACAATTCAGCATCTCTGAATTAATAATTTCCGATTTTTTCAAGTCATTTGGTAACCTTCTTAGAACTCCCTGACATTTTTAATGAAAAATTGTTTTATGGATATTTTTAGAACGCTTGGATTGGTTCTATCAAATTAACACGATGTTTTCATTTATTTTTTCTTAGATTTAGGGTATTGGTTGCAGTATAGTATGGTGCAGTCCATCGAGTGTTCATATTTAATGTGTATTGATTAAGTTACAGTAATGTAAACATATAGATGAAAAATTGGCCATACCATTAATGTGTGGACATTGGCAGAAAGTATTCTTTTCGCATACCCTAAGTATTTTAATGCAATTCTTTCCATTTCTAACAATATATTGAAATTTTTTAGACGTTTAAATAAAGTGTACTTTGTTCGTGTAATATTTACCATATTTGTTTTTTCTTCCCAACGAAATTAGATTTTGTAAAACACCAAGGTTTTAAACTCTTGGATAGGCATCTGGGAGAAATTTTTTGCAAAGATTTTCAGATAAGTCACGATCACTTTTAACTATTGTGAAGACTATAAGGAGCTGTCAAGTTAAATTACGTTTTTAACATTGTTATCAATTTTACCACAATTTGTTTTGTTAATGAATGTATATTCATCGATTTAAATGAACAACAAAAGAAATCCGAAGTTAACATAAGAAAACCAATGATTGCTCATTTTCGTAAATGGTTAGCGTACCTCTTCTGAAATATTTTCCTGTAAAAAATCAATGTCGCCATTTCTTTTTGCAACTATTCCCTAATTTGTAACAATTATTGACTGACTCAAGTCCCGTAATTTTTGATAACTCCTAATATTTGGTTTTGTAATCAAACTTGAAAAGTTTTTTTAATTCTGCGAACATTTTGTAACTAATAAATTCATTTAGATGTTTGCTTGGATTTTCGTTGACCTAGTGTATATCCATAACTTCTTAGATATATATATACAGGGTGCGTCAGAAGTAACGCCCGATTTTATATACGAACTTGAAAAAACATAACAACATAATAACATGTATACTGGCATCCATATATAAAGCCACACCAACATCATAATGACAAGAGTAACTTACAATATTCGCAAGTTTATTTAAGATTTTCAAAGTGTTCACCATTAAATGTCACACATCTAGCAAGTCTGTCAGGCACACTACGACAAACTTTTTGACAGAGTTCCAGATCGATTGAGGCAAATTTTTCTTCGATACTCCTTCGAAGATCTTGAATAGTAGCAGGCTTGTTTTTGTATACCAGATCTTTCATTACTCCCCATAAAAAGAAATCAGGAGGCGTGAGATCCGGGGATCGCGCAGGCCATTCGATAGGGCCTCGTCTTCCCAGCCATCTGCCTCCAAAATTGTCATCTAACCACTGACGTACAACTAAAGCATAATGGGGCGGTGCACCATCGTGCTGAAAGTAACAATTATTGTTGTCCTTCACCCTTGGCCAAAAATGTGTTTGCAACATTTCTAAGTAGTTGTTACCATGAACAGTGTCATCAAAAAATATTGGACCAATTAATCCATTTGAAGAAATAGCTGCCCATACAGTGACTCCCGGCAAATTTCCTTCTTTCTCAATAACTACGCGTGGATTTGTCTCAGACCAGTACACGCAATTATGCCTATTGATGTGGCCGTTGAGTTTAAAGCATGCTTCGTCAGACCACCAGATATTGTCAATCACTGTCTCATTGTCATTAACTAAATTAAGAAATGTTTCAGCGAATTGTAGCCGCCTGTCAGCATCACCATCGTGTAAGGCATGGAGTAATCGAGGAATGTAAGGTTTGAGGTTTCTGCTGTGTAACAATCGGAGGACACTGCTTGCACTAATGGACAATTCACCGGATAACCGACGGCTGGACTTCTGCGGTGATCGCTGTAGTGATTCAATCAGCTCATCACCTTTAGCGTCACTTGTTGCAGACCGCTTTCTTCCTGACTTAGGGGCATCATTTACACTTCCAGTTTCTTCGAATTTTTTAATAATTGCTTTAATGTTCCTTCCTTGCACCTCGTGGATTTGAAATTCAGAAGATAACATCCGGGAAGCAGCAGCAGAATTGTCATTAGATTTGTAGTAGTATTTCACTGCAGCAACTCTCTGCTCTTTAGTCAGTCGAAAAGCCATGTCTTCTAAAACATTAATAATGATGAACAAACTTATGAATACAACTCATTTAATTAAGTGACGAATAAAATACACGTAAAAAATACAATTATGTACAAATACAAATTATTTATTTTACGGATAAAATCAAATTAATATCAAAATTTTTGTATAAAATAAAAAATAAAAATGTTTTAATTTTTCCTAAAATCGGGCGTTACTTCTGACGCACCCTGTATATATATATATAATACTGACTTAAGTGCATATTAGTACAATAAAAACTTTCGCTGCTAGGTGCAACGAGAAAATTGGTTTTTATGTAAATATAATAATCCCTTCATCACGATGCAATGTTGATTATTTAATATTTCAACTAAAGTAAATATGTTCTTAAGCAGTTACTTTATCACTGCCTGAAGAAATTATTTATTTTATTGTGGGGTTAGCTTTGGATATGTGGATTTTTTAGATGTTCATTATCACGGTACACGTAGAATAATAACAAAAGATGAAATGAAAGAACGAACCAATCGTGTATATCAAAATTTACCAGAAGTCATCGCAAAGAAAAAATTCGCCAGTCGCCAGGGACAGGTGCACAATAACAAAATCAATCTTGATTGTTTTAAAGCTGTAAGTTTTATTAATTTAATTCATTGCTAAGTATGATAACTATTTTAATTTTTGTAAAATTGCCTTCATTTTATATATTTTCGCTTGAAAATCAAGAAAATATGGAGACGAAGTCAATTGTTCTAATATTTAGAGGAAATTATGATTTTGTAGATTAATACCATTAACTAATTATTTTGTTGAAGAAATTTCTGCTGTTCAGTCGTCTTTAATATTAAATAATACTAAGGATTTAACTACTATGGTACTATGTTTGAATATACAGGGTGTCCCAAAAACGTGACCAAGACAATCACATAATTTAACTTTGGCACGATGAACTCTGATCGGTATTGTACTGTGCTCAATGAAAAAGTTTTACCATACCTGACTCAAAAGAGACATCAGAGGAACATTTCCCAACAAGACGGAACTCCACCAGGTTACAGCGTGCAGGGATAGCTATTTTGGATGGTAACTTGACAGGGAGATGCATAGACTGAAAACTAGGAGTTGAATGGTCCCCCAGGTCACCCGATTTTACAGTGTTTGATTTTTTTGTGGGGCACATAGCGTAGAAAGGTTTGCAGAGAAAGACTACGTACAGTTAATGAGCTTGCAACAAGAATTGAAGATGAAATTAACAACCTTGAGCAACAATCATTTGCAGAATCTTATTATTCTTTTCTGAAGCGCTGTGATGCTTGTATTGATCTTGATGGCTTCCAATTTGAAAATAAGTTAATAAATGTTATTTTTATATAATATTTTGTTCTTTCATGATCCTATATTGTTCATAATATATGCTCATTTTGTTGTTTCAATTATATATATATATATATATATATATATATATATGTATGTATATATACACATATATCTCCCTATTTGTTCAACGAAATAAGAAAAAGTTGGAACAAAGAGCAAGCAAGGTTAGTTGGTTATTTCAGTGAACAAATAGCGAAATTCTGAAATTTGTACAATATTAATCCACATTGCTTAAATGTTATTATTTATTCTTTGCAGTGTATTTAAAGATATTTAACACATTTTAGGATAATTTTCAAATACTTGGAAAATCGTAAAAAAAATTCGACTTACACATATATCTCGCTATTTGTTCTACCACAACAAAAGATGATAATTATGAGTTAAATATAATGATAGTTTAACTACTTTAACCTCATCACGGGTGAATTAGATGCCTCCATCATATCTTGAGTGCCTGTACTCAGAAATTTCAGAAATATTAATGTTAAAAATTTCTACTAATCCCATTACTTGGCTAGTTTTTTATGTAAATTTGATCATGCAAACAATAAAATTTAGGTGATAACAATAGTAACATTATAAATTTATGTTGAAACAATTAAGATCTTTCCCCCGAACGTTATGATCGTCAATGAAATTGTATTTATATAAAAAGTTTCAAAAGAGCTTTGCTAAAATAGTTGGTTACAGCAATATTTTTAACAATATGTATTTTTTAAATATTGAAAGTATATCCTACTAGTATTTTTCATTACTTAGTTTTAAAGTTTTAGTGAAAAATGAATTTAGTATCTAGATGAAATATAGAAGCGCATAAACATGTATTTACCATAAATCGTGCGCTTTGAAGGCAATTATGATCTATTTCATCTGAACTTTTAAGCTAGTTGTACAAAGAAACATTCATTTCAAATTCATAGTCACTGACAATTTTTTTCACAAAGAGGGGTATATAAAATCAATAATTGTGATGGGACTAATTACATAACGCTTTCTTTATATTCCCATAAATGATACATATGGGAAAAAAATGTTCAATTGTGTGAATAATTGGGTTTTTACGCATATGTGTTGCAAAGACATTACTTACCAAAGTTGAATTGAAATGCGATTGATTGTAGTTACAGTATTTACAGTTACCTGTTATTTCAAATATATGTTTTGAATATAGTCTATGGTATTTAAACTAGGAAGCAAACTGTATTTGTAGTAAGACAATGTTCTTAACACCAAATATTTTCTAACTATCAAAGGATTACTGTGTTAGTATGCATTGCATTAATAATACATTGTATTTTAAACTGATTAAATTGTAAATGATATTCGCATACATATTACTAAATTATATAATGTTTTAATATTGTAAATTTGCCATTTTCATAAATACATTCAATTTTCTTTAATTCTTTTTGTCTGTTAAATAATGGGTTTGCTTTATTTTACTAAATTACTAAATTCTTTGACTTACTTTACAGAAGTTTACTACTCCTGGTTGCAACCGAAAAAAATTTGAAATGAAACGACCAAACAGTTCTGGTCCATTCCTGCAATTTATGTTCAATGACCCAGTTTTTTTTTCAAATGTGTATTAATATACATGCTTTCTCTTACTTTGATGTTTTATAACATGAATTAATTAGAATAATTCTACATCAATAAATCCGATTTAGTTAGGAAGATGTGTAATTGATGCCAAATTTTTTCATTTCACTAGTGTTTCAATTTTATTACTGTTTCAATTTGTTTATGAAAACTTTCTTTTAATGATTTTAGCTATGACGAGTTAGGGCCGGGATTGGGCTATGTTGGATTGAGCCCGGAACTAAAATCACTCTATCTACAACTCTGATACGACTAAAACGAAGACTAAAACAGCTTTAACTTATTTGATATTTTTCATATAGTTTCATATAACTATATTATTTAATAGTAGCAACATGTTTTAAGGCTATTTAAGGTATCACACAAATTCCTTCACATTCAAATCATGAATAAATCTATAAAAAGTACATTTTTGGGAGTAAATATTTTTTGGTAAAATTTACAAAAGGCGACACAATGTGCAAAAGTTACAAAGAGCGAGATATATATGAAATTGCAACAAAATGTGAGATATTTATGTAAAAGTGAACAAATTGCGAGATATGTATGTTGAGGGTTAAACAAAGAGCGAGATATATATATATATATATATATATATATATATATATAATTGTTTTGGTCACGTTTTTGGGACACTCCGTATATTAATATAAATAAATGTCACAATAATAGAAAAAATCTTAAGTTTCTCTAAATATAAGAAAAAATTGATATTTGGTCTAAACTTTTATGCGAAAATATATACAATTGAGGGCCATTTAAGAATAATTTAAATTTCGTGAGTCTACCCCCCCCCCATTAAATGCTAAAAATTTTGTAAAGTGGATGTAGTAAAAATCATATAACTTACAAAACGACTATTATTACTACTTGGTCTTAAAATTACGCTGTTTGTTTTTTAAAAATTTCGTTTGAACTTTATACAATTTTTAGAAGTTGAAATCACAAACGAAGGCAAAGCAAAAGTCATCAGAGAGTAAAAGGCCCGTTTTTCAACGAGGTAATACTCCTCGTGTTTATGTGGAGTCAGCTTAGATCAATTTTCCAATTTTGTAAATTTTGTAAATAACTACATACACTTAGTGTTAGTTGTAATATATTTTGATATCAATTTTAACCATTTGTTTCTAAGACTTTAAAAGAATTCCATGTTTTACTGCCACTATTTGTGATACATCTGTAAGTTTTACATTTTAGGAATCTTTAATAACATTTTCTTACAAAGTAGTTGTAACATATGCAGGCACGGTCCTAGAAAATTTCGAACCGGTGTGGTTCAAATATTTTTCCTAAAATATAACATAATTATATATTTGTAACTTGTAACTTATACAAAATTCAAACATATTTTGTAAAGCTATATTAACACAGCGAATTGGATTCACTATTGAATTAAAATGCCACTAATTTAGCTTCAAAATAATATATATATATATATATACTTCAAAATAATATATATATATATATATA
>CABFPE010000081.1:101830-142866 GCA_900660155.1 Hofstenia miamia
TTTTAAATACTGACATATTTCTTCAAGACTCTGCTCCATGCCACACCTCTAAAGTTACAAAGAAGTGGTTTAATGACAACAATGTTCACGTACTTGAGGATTTCCCTTCAAATTCGGCAGATCTCAACGTAATAGAAAACTGTTGGAATCACATTAAAGATAAAGTTTCAAGATATCGTCCAGAATCGCTACCAGACCTGCTTAATCTGATAAAAACTGTTTGGGCAACGGAAATTAGTCGTGACTACTGCAAAAAATTGGTTCGTAGTATGCCTGATAGAATAAAAGCAGTTATCCAAAATAAGGGATATACCACAAAATATTGATTCTATGATGTAATTTATACTTTTATGTAAACTTTTATGATTTAAGCCTGTGTGTAAATCAGTTTGTACATGTTTTTTAATAATAAATATTCATGAAAACCATAATTGCTAAACATATGCTGATTTTTATACATTTTTCTTGGGTGCCTTAATTCAATGGCCACGGCTGTAAATAAATGATGTGTTTATTTTTTAAACTACTAATACTGTCGCAAATTTTTAGGTATACAGAGTACCCATTCTGTCCTAGAAGTATACCCAAATATTGTGAAGTGTATTCTCAATAGTTTAATGGAAACGTTATAAAATTAAAAGAGTTGAAGAATGGAGACCTCTGAATTTTCTGAAAATTTAAACTGTAATTGGGAATTATTTTTTCATTGAATCAACTTTAGTGACTTGATATACTTTTTGCTAAGCAGGTGCAGTCCTTAGTAACATATAACTAGGGATATTAATCCTAGTCTAGGTTTTTCCAGATATGTTCAGAACTTCGGGGTCAAAATCTGCATAAGGGTAAAATTGAAAAAGTGCTTTAATGTCCAGAATTTTTGACAAGTACTGACCTGATTCATCAACTAATCTGCCAGTTCTTTGTTGTACGGGTTTAATGCAATAAGCAGGTCAAGTGAGTAATCGCGAGAGTTTTCTGCACTGTTACATCATATCTTGATTGTTCCTAATCCTATTAGCAGTTCAGTAGTAGTTATTAATATGACAGAAATCGCAGTGTTGAAACAATGAAAGCAATGTTAATGATGTATTCTTTGTATTTTTGAAGTTAAACAAATGTTTGTTGAAAAGGATAAGATCTTTGAAAGAATATGCTTGATCAAAGAGATTGTTTACGCTTATAACTTGTATTTGTTTTGTGGTCTATTGTGTAACGTGTGATGTGTCATATTTTTCTTATTTGTAAATGATTGTTCTTAACAAATATAGAAGTGTGATTTCATAATATACATGGAAAAGCAACAATAAAACTGTAAAAGTATGTTGGTCGCAAACCAGGATTATCGTGGATTGAATATCCAAACCAATTCCCAAAAATTTTACTGAAGAAAAATTGAAAACACACTTGCATTTCTTGAGTTGGTTTGAACAATTTAAGGGGAGGAAGAAAGAAAATTACGCATGCTTCACAATGCGCGGGTGCTTAGAAAGACTTAATATTTTTATTATTATACTCACACATGTAACTAGCTCTCATGGTGTAATCTGGTCGGTAAACACGTATAATAATGTCAGATTTGTACAAAAAATGATTGTGAGTTTATATTTCATTGTTTATTTTAAGCTATTTTACTTCAAAATTTACCATAAGAATGAATAAATTTATCTGAGCCCTTATTTTATATGCAAAATGATCCATTGATATCAATAAATATATTTTCTGATCTATATCCAGTAGATATCCATGAATCAGGTCCGCTCATATCTTGATCCAGATCCACGGCAACCCTGTGCAAACTAACTGGTCAACATGACGCATATAAATCTTTCCGGAATTACGCTTCATCAGATATATCAGCCTATTTCTATGCCTAGTTGATGGAACAGCTAGTATCATTGTTGAAAGTCTAGCAAGCACTATATATGAGTTCAATCTATGGAAAAAGACCTATGATACAATGGGCCTTGAAACAAATCAAAATCATCACTTCTTATACCCAAAAGTTAATGCTGTAAATAAAGTACATGAAATTGCAACCTTCCCAAATATCAAATAGAACACGCAATTTATATTTGATCTTACTATAGATTTTCAGGTGTTAAAATTGATCAAATTCCCAATGAAATTGTTGCTAGATAGAGTTTACAAACAACACAAGTTATTAGCTTACTTATTACTAAAATAGAAGAAAATAGAAAACCTTTACAGGTTTATTGCAAATGTTTGGCTTAAATTTTGAATTGCAGTTGTTTATTAAAATAAATCTCGTTATGAAAAGCTTGCAAAGCTCCTATTTGAAAATATAAAAGCTCTTAGAACACAAAATATTAGAATCAATGTACGAAACAGCAATCAATTTACAGAAATATGAATGAAAGTGATTAATGACATATGTTATGCAGATCTATGTAAAGAATATTTTAATTAAATATATTTTTTCAAATATAATGGAATGGTTACAAGTCTTTAAGATGATCCTTTAGTTATTTTTTAAAGGAAAACAAAGAATATAATTCATGCCAATATTTTGTCAAAACTATGAATTTCCTAAAATTCCTTAAATTTTGATTGCATACAATTCAAACTTGTCAACAAGCAGAGCTTGGGCACTGCATTGATATGCAACGAGCCTCTATTAAACCAAGCAAATTAATAGTTCAGCTTGTTAATTTGATTATGCAAATTTTTCAAAATTTTTCATTCAATGTACCTTTTTAACAATTTTATTTTAAAATATTTATTAAAATAATAGAAAGAGCTATGTAAAATATTCTGAGAGCACAATATTTTTTAAAAAAATCATTGAGCTAAAATGAGCCTCATTGAAAGGTTCTATGTGATGGGGCTTGAAGACAAATGTGGTACTTAGACAATGAAAGTTGTTATTGAAAACCCAACTGTGCGTTTTCCGTCTGATGACTTTGTGTTTTTTTAGTGTCTGTATAGGTGCAGCCACACAGTAACATCTAGCCCTTAAAAAGTTTGTAAAGCAGTACGTAAAGTGACTCAACACTTTTAATTTCAGTAAAAACATTAGACTAAAAGATATATTTCACTCAACTTTAGCATCGTCAATTTATAAAATTTTCCCTCTAAATATGCTTTATTTTATTAAAAGATATTATTATGCAATTTATTATAAATTACTGAATTCATTCACTAATTGTATATTGAAACCTTGTTTAAAATGTGTACTCCTTGAATTATTGATTTGAACTTTAATTGGTTTCTTGTGAAACTTTGAAAAGCATATGACTCACAATTAGACGGAAATATTCAAAATGTGAAAACACCACATAAAAGAGAATTATCTCCATTTTCATTCATGTAAGAAAATCTGCGTTGCCCTGACCCTTGTATTTGTCCCTGGCATGCCTTAATGGGATTTGTGTGTTCTGCATGCATATAAGGAAACTGATGTGATTGCGATTACCTCAATGTTCAGTACCGTAGTGCCAGTTGACCTTTCAAACTGTAAGCTCACTTAGTATCAGTGATCATTCTAACTGAATCAAAGAGATCATGACACAATTCTGCATTCTAGTGTATTTTCGGTCCTGGGTTAAATGCCATGGCATCTGACAGTCTAGTTAACTATTTTAACAAGATACAAATAGCAGGAATCTTCTTAAATCAGAACTTAAAGCTATTGTATTAAACATAACACAATCTGTTTTCTTTTTCCCACATACTGAAAATCCCTTGTAGATGTCAAAATTGAATTGCGAAGCATGGCAGTTGCCAAAATCTACATCCAACATTCCAACCAAGGAATATGACTTTGCCACTAATCCAAATCAATAATTTCGACAATTTTTGATACTAAGATTTGACTTTGAAGAAAATAACTCAGTAGCGTAGACAGAATAAAAAATAAAGAGGGGCACAATCATTTCCTGGAGGGGCAATAAACTGAATCAATAAAAATTTTGAAATAAGTGCAGTATATTATTCCAGTTTTGTACATATTTAGTATATATTATGTATGTGAGGCTTGATTTTTTTATTTTAAGCAAAAATTTGCCCTTAATTTAATAGTTGCGTAATTGTACAAGAGTTTTCAAAAGAGTTTTCAAAAATATTCATAAAGAAAAAAATCATTTAAGGCCATCGAGGCGCCGAGGTTTGGAACAAAAAATTTTCACAATTTTTTCTCTGTCTAACTCCTCTGTGAGTTCTTTTTCAAAAGAAAAAAGGGCTAGATGTTTTAAACGATTTGTTGCCATCGATTTTCGAAATTCCGTCATTACATGGTTTACAGTGCTAAAAAGTCTCTCAATGGCAACTGATGTTTGTCCAACTGCAATAATTGCAGAAATTAACAGCCACACGTTTTCAAAAACAAATGTCAACATTGTTGAGGAGGCAAATAAGATCGTAGTTGGGAGACTGGGGTACTTTTGCAGATAAACCCTTCATGTACCTCTTAAGAAATGCTAAGCTCATTTGGTGAACAATTGACACCAAAATGTGCAGCAAGTTCAACAGCATTATGTAAGTCACATTCACGCAAGAAATGATCGCTGAATGGATTGAGATTCTATGCCACTTTCTTGATATCATAATTATCATTGTTGAAACGGCTATTTAGCTCTACAATACATCCATCTATTACTTCATAGTAGAGCTGCTTGGCTCTCTCATCAAAATTATCTCCAGTGCGATCTCTCCTTGACGTCATTGATCGATTTCTTAACACTTTATGGTAGTAACAGAAATACTAGTTAATACTGAAATATGATCTTATATCTAACCTTATGCAGCCATTATTAATGCTGACTAAGAAACTATGTTTCTTGTTGGCCATAAGCATTAGTAAACTAACGCCCATATTCCACAGCTTTTGTCTAGCATTGATGAGCACCCTTTGCAATAGCAGGCTCATAAACGCTTCAACCAGAGCTGGGTATTGTGCACATGACAGTATGATCTTGTCTGGTTTACTGCTACTAACTGTTTCAACCACTAAAGTAGTCTAAAAATATGCCCGCTCCCACGTTTCTTATATAAATGTAACAGCATGAACTGTTTGATGCAAAATAACGCCTAATAATGATGGTGATTTGGCGGGTAAATAAATGTTAGTAATGTTAAACATCTAGCCAATCAGTGGTTAATTGTAATTCGTAATCATTGACAGGCAATGATTGAATTGTTATAATTCATTCATATTTAAATACTCGAGTGTGGAAATAAATTTAAACCCAATTCAAGTTAAATTTAACGTGTAACGGAATTCTTGTTAATTGCAGATTAAATTTTATATGAAAGTTATTTAAATAGGGCCATTGACAATTTATTTATCTTTTAACTAAACAATATTGATAGTAATAGGTTCATTCTGCTCCAAAAAGAGGCCGAACTGAGTCTTCAACTTCAGAACCATCACTATTGAAACTTTTATCAAATGATGGCTTAAAACAGTGTATTTCAAACGATGTGTGAAAAATATTGTCTTGATCGACTACCTTAGGGGCTGCAGTTATGCTTATGTATCACTAGTGTAAATCATAGGTTCATTTCAAAACTAAATTTTGGCAATAGGGCACTTGTTACTATCTGGTTGCAGCAAATCATTTGTTTTTACTATTAAAGAAGCTTCAGTTTCATTATGGTCCTCAAAAGGGTAACGCAGTTGAATGTTTTGCTATGGAAGTTTGTTTATGTGCAGATGAATGTATTGAAGTTGTATTATAAGATGGTAATATCTTGATGAGCTTAAAAAATATCAACATGTTGCTTAAAATGACGAGCTGCCTTGCGAAAAGGTTTGAACTAGAAATGTAGTGATTAGTTGTAAGGTTTCGATAGATCATGTGTTAAGATAATATATGATGTTGTTTGAGATAAATAGGGGAAAATGATGAAAGATACATGAATTTATTGCACAAATAGTGCACTGATGGGAAACCTGTTTCATATGAGTGCAATAGTTTCTCTCTTAAAAAGTATTGCATAATTTTCATTTCATATATTCGTTAAGCTGGACAAATAATTATTGCAAATTTCACTATGTATCCGTAATATTTCTTTATTGAAGATTAATTAAATTGAGTTGATAGCGAACATAAACAACCCTTTATAAAGCACAGCATTCATTTAATAATTTAAAAACGTCAAATTATTAAATTAATAATGAGGAAGCAGATTCTTAGATCGCAAAGATTGTTAATTTAGTTTGATACAATTGCTGATTCGGTCGAGTTTAAACTAAATTTCAAATATGCGCAATATAGGTTATCAGCCGATCTATGTTGCCCAGAGACAATTTTGATCGATTGTTTGTACAAAGTAAATCCCACTGACTGAAATTTCTCTGGACATCCATAAAAGTAATTTATTAAAATAGATTAATTCTTGTTAATTATTGGTCAATTAACTTTTCAAGTTTTTCTCATATTGGGTGAATTTTCTTTTTAATAGGACAGAGTTTGTGGCAAAATACGTTAGAAGCAGGTTGCCAAGAAAAACCAGCTTTTTACGGATGTCTCTATTTATTCGTAATTGCTTAATGTTTGTTTTTCTAATATACATTTTGATTTGAAAACTTACAAATGAAGAAAATTATAAAGCAGTATATATTAATAACTTAAAATACATTTTTTATAAAGAAAAAATATTTCGTTAATAACGTTCAATCATTAATATTATAAATTTATACACAAATTCTAAAAAATTTGCAATTTAGATTAGCATTGCCAGTGAAATAGTAAATTTTTATTAAATACCAAAGCATAAAATACTATTAAATCAATTGTACGAATAAGAAGTGAACAAAATTTTGAGCTGCATGCAAAAGAATTATAGTGATGTACAATATTTTATATTTGATGCTGATTAAAATGGACAATCAAATATTATGCAATTGAATTAATGTACAATTGTTAATTACAAATTTCGTAAGAATAAAGTGGAAATGTTTTTTCACCACTGAGGTGGAGTGACACCACAATATGCTTGCGTTTTGCAAAATCTGGGCCTCAAATATCCCCCACTTAAAATAATAAACATTCAATACATATTGTATAAAATTTTCGGAGGCGTATTGAATGCATATTGGAGAATTTCCATGATCACGCTTAATAAAGCCTTATATGTAAATACAAGCAAGCATTTTCAAAACGAAATATTCAACTGACATTTTTAAGCAAATGTGAGTGTTTAAAAGTGTGTAAAATAAATATAAAGTCTCAAGGGCTAACTACAAAAAAATTATATAATTCATTCTGTGCCCGAAACTTATAGCTGGCGTCTAAACTTTAGTCAAAATAGACAGCCTTTTGCATTCCTTTCTATTTCGCGATTCAGAAAAATGAATACAAACAACGAGATTCGTCGTAACAGGATTAATCAAAGTGGAAAGTATTTTGCATTTTTTAGCATAATGCATGTTATATCGTTAACAGGATACCAACTAAACTTTTGTAATAGACCAATACAGACCGAATGTAAGCGAGAAAGTGAGGTAAACCGGTTTAATTATTTAGAGGAATTCACTGTTACAATGAAGGTTAAGACCCTAGTGGTTAATTATAAGAGTACATTTCGCAGCCTGTTAGTGTTATAGAAATCAATGGACACATTGGGCCAAACCATACTCTACTGTTTCTAACGATTATGTTAATACTTCAAGGTTTCATAAGAACATTGTAAATATATTAATCAACACAGCAACTAATGTAACAAATTCTCAAAATAACTTTTCCGCACTAGAACACAAAAATATTAATCAGTCTTTTGCTTTATAAACATTTTCCTACAGCATTGAATGCTATAATAAAATATTACAGAAAGCAATAAACAGAAAAATGCAATGGAACTATAAAATGTTGCAGCTATATACCATGGCATAAAGAAAGAATCAGGATAAAGACGAGTGGTATTCTTCATAGATGCATAGTGAATAACCAATTCATTTAATTTTTTTGTACCATTATTTGCAGATAATTCAGCATTTATGTCTAATGATTTTTGCTTTAAATCATTAAGACGTTCGCTTAGAATATTTAATTGTTGAACTATTTCTGTTTCTGAAAATTCATTTTTTAAGTAGATTGCAGCATTTCTATTAATTAATACTTCTGCTAATCCATATTGGTCTCTTCCTTGTGGCATGGCGACATAAGCAATTCCATATGGTAACGATTCAAAAAACGAATTCAGGCCACAGTGAGTTATGAAAGCATCAACAAATTTATTTTGAAATAAATACTTCTGCGGTGCATGACTTGCTAAGTAAATATGATCTTTAACATGGTAATTAACCTTTGAATTGTATTTGGCAAATACACTAATAACAGCAAAGTTTTTCTGCTTTGAAAATGCTTGTAGAAGCTTATTTTGATCGGTTTCTGATAGTGCAGTAGATTTGCCAAATGCTGAATATAGTATTGGCTTCTTATGATGCCATTTATCTAAAAAATCATTTAATTCTTCGAACTCATCTATACTTTCGCCAATATTACTTATTTTTAATGGAAGATGTGAAACAGAATGTATTCCTACATCTTCTTCCAACCACGGCATAAAGCTCTCAGGTAATAGGACAAATGCTGGAAATAATGCCTTAGATTGTGATGAGCCTAAATGAAATGTATCTAAACCTAAATTTTTTCTGATTTCATTGTCCAATGTTCGTACGTCTCTAAACAAGGGCAGGAATGTTTCAAATGCGTACAAAGAAATAAGCCACACATACGGCTCTATTGGTGTGCCACCAAATGTTGTTGACAAAGGGATCGTTTTATGTTTCAACTTTGAGCCCATGGGTACTCTTGACGAATATGAGAGATATACGAACGGAATCCTTTGATGCTCACAAACACTCGCGACTACGAAAGAAAAAGTATCACCTAAAACAATATCAGGTTTACCTTCTTGACTTAAATAACTCTGGAATGATTCATAAAATTGTTTGTTCTCTGCCATCACAAAATCTCGTACAGTCAAAATTTCTTGCCAAAGTGAAACACCAATACCTTTCGAGGTTTCCACATTGTAATTCCATTCACCGCTCTCAAAGTAGGTTCCTCCCAGTTCTATAACAGTTTCTTTAAACTTAGGGCAAGTTATGCATATAACATTGTGCTTTAGATTTGATAGGGCGTATATAGTTGACTTGTGACTGTCAAAATGGGTTGAGCAACCGGATACAATCACTATATTTAAAGAGTAGGAAAGTCTGAGAAAACAGAAACTTAAGAGTACAAGCAATCCAAACATTTTCAAATGAAATGTTTACGTAGCAATAGTAAACATTGTAATCAAACTGTTCAGGAACATTGGCGTATCTTCATACTTTGTCTAATGAAAGCGCTCGAATGGTATTCTTAAGCTTAACGCGAGAATTTCCAATTTTTAGTGCGCCACCTATCGTTTAAATATCGTAAGCTAAGCACGTGCATTAAGTTAACCAAGTCAGCATTAATGAACAACCTCTTAAGGTTTTCCAAAAATATATACAAGGATAGGGAAGAAAATTGCCTTTTAGTTTAAGAATACAGTCAAACATCTCTGCTAAATGCGTGCGGTTAATTACATTGAGTTGGAAAATGATTGGCTACCGAAAAGTATATACTATATCAAAAGTTTTGATTTAAAATTTTTGAAATCATAAAAGTTCACAAAATTTGTTTTTAATGCGGAATCACCAAAAAGTGCATTGGATAAAAAGAATTTTCAATGCAGTAAATTAATATCATACATTATTTCATAAAGCAGTTTTTTGAATTTTGGTGATAAATTAATTAAAGCTAGATTTCAGAATTGAGAATATTATTGAAACCCAATAATTTAATAAGGAAGTAAAAGTTTATATAATATTAATCTCATGTAATTATATTCATAATCATGTCTTTAATTTAATTTAAAACTGAGGAATGTTTCAGCTAAATTGCAAGTTGTGGTTTTAATGAAAGTGTAATATTTTTAGAGTCATTTTGTTTGTCACTCAACTTGACAGTCACTCACTTTGACGGATACTTGTCTTTCTAATCACTGTTCCTATTTAATTCATTTTAAACAATAAGGAATACTTATGGCAGTTGTAAGATACATTTTGATAATAGTAAGATAATATATGACAAAATTGGGTATAGATTCTATTTTCTCAGTAACTATATTAAGAAAAGCTATAGCAAAATCACTGAAATCTCATTGAAAATATTCATATACTGTGAACAATTACACAATATAATGAAATGAAATTCACCAATATTTGGGAATAATTACTTTGTCAGACATTTGCTCCTCACTCTATACTTAAAAAGAATTGTGGCATTAGAACTGCTCAAAGTTTGATTATTTTATAGATGCAACAGGAATCAAACATTCACACCATTTGTGAGGATATATAAATAGTTTAAGAATTTGAAAACTTTTTCCAGGAATAGATTGCACAAATTCCAATTAGCTTTGGTGAAATTCTCTGACACCATTAAAAATGTTGGCAAAAAATTTATAGATTGTATTTACATAGATTACAGTGGAAAAAATAACTGAGAGTCCTAATTTAATGATTTTTGCTTTGCAAATCTCAAAGATATTTTCTTTATGTTGCCTGTAATCAATTTTAAGAATGGTGCAAAATTTTTTATTTTTGGGCTAAATTTTATTATAGTACAATACAATGCAATTCAATAATATTGAATTACCTTGTTAAGTACATAACAGGTCAATTTCATGTCACTTCTTGGAACACAATTTTTAACCATTGAATGTAGTAAATTGGGCAGTTTGGAATACATTAATTTAAAGAATGTTGGTTTCTCATTATTCTGCTGTATAACTTGCTATCCACTATTCAAATAAAGATTTCAAATTGTTATTGTGGCAAAATATAGATGACTGTCCTTGAATGAAAAAAGTAGAAAAATATATTAACATTTATAAAACTACTTCTGATCAATAATTATTAATAATGTATTAGTGCAATTTCACGCTTTTGCTTGTTGAAAAGCATATTATTACCAAAGTGATCACAGCTCATATAACTCAGATATACATGGTCACTTGGCAAATTTACATTTATTGTTAATTTAATTACCATGGAAAAATGTAACTGGTAAGCATAAAGATGTTTGCAATAGCTATATATATATTAAAAAACTAATTTTATGATTGATAAAATCTAGCTGTTCTACCTGGAATTGGTTTGAACTCTCCATATATATGTTTTGATAATTAATATGCATGGCAAGCTAAATCTATTTTGTTGCAATTCTGTAGGATATAAGCATTGTAGCTTCCTCACTGGGTGCTGAACCTCTGCACTTAGTGCATGAATAGGTGTAGGGTTTTTCTAATTGTGAATATAGCTTACACATCATTTAAGATCAGAAGGGTTTTCTAGTTAAGTTTGAGTTACTCAGACTGAGTTCAAGTTTTTATGGTTCAAGTTCAAGTAGAAGTATTTTTTAAAAAAATTCTTAGTTCAATCAAGTTTTTTTCTAATTCTGAGATTTTTTGGGATAAAAAACATTTATTTTACAAAAATTTTAGGTTAATAATAGTTATTTGAAATTGAAATTTAAATCAATTTAATTTTTACAGTATTTTTGAGTTGGTTATCAATCAAGTTTGAGTTTAAGTTTTGATGATTTCTCTTCTGAGTTTTCCAATCAAGTTTTGTGAGCTTATTTGAGTTCAAGTTCTTAACATTCTTAGTACTTAAAAATCCTGCAGTTCAGCACTGGCATTATTAATTTAATGTCATCTATTGATGAAACTGCTGGAAAGCAGACAGCTAGACTAACCATGTTTTAGATCAAATTTGCTGAAGTGAGACCTAAGACTGGTATTAGAGTAATGTTCTATTATATTCATTATTTATTTAACTTTAAATTCATACCAAACTTAATTTGGTATTACTTTGTACATGTAGATATATTATGTGTAAGGACTTTGGCATGTATACAAAAAGAATGCTAGTAAATTATGTTAGCTAGTACCATTGTAAAAGTTTGATAGTACTGTAGACACAAAGTGCTACACAATGCTTGAGCATACAGGAACAGAGCTGAGGTAATGAAACTCTCTCAGGAAAAAGAACCAACAGATCAGCCAAAGGGCCATTCAATGCTGAAAATTTTGCCATCACAATAATAGTGATCTAAATAGATGAAATTAGCCTTCTCATAAAATTGTGAAGATTGGAGATATAGTTAATAAACTACTCTGTTTCTATGATCAACTTCAGTATTGACCTATATACATGCCATGCATTACCCAGGTGATCTAACAACAATAAAAGTTATATGTTTCAGATTAAATTCATGTCAAGGGTGGCATAATGTGATGTTACAAGATAACCCTTTTCTAATTGCAAATATCAATGCTGTTTACTGAATTGTATCAATTTTGTCAAGTAGTAACTAGTAGAGTTTCTCAAGGCTGTGATATGTATATTTGAATACTGACTTAACTATGTTATATAAAATAAGATCATTTCTTAATTGGTGAAAATGCTATGACTGATCTTCAAGTGTAGACATTAATATACTTGCAATCATTCACATGTTCTCAGTGCTAATATGTTGGATTTTCAGCTCATTAACCACTGTTGTGTTATATGTCATTTAGAAATCATTACTTTTATGAAAATATGTTAAATAATAGAGCTACATAAACACCAGGAATAATCTGAAATCACAAGCCATAATATGACATATGATACAAGGGGTGGTACACTCAATCCCCAATCTATCTCGCTAAAAGCCAATAACTGTTGGCAAAAGGACAGTAATAATTACTTGTCAAATAACCACAATATATGTTATTGTGGTTTATTTTAAAATTTCACCTTAATGTATGCTAAAAATCCTTTTAGATTATCTTTATCAATCTAGCAATAAAGACACATTTCATATAGTTGTTATTCTAATTATTGCACTATAATTTTGCTTTGCTAAACAAAATATTTCATGTCACTAGATTTTTCAATCTGGAATGCAAATAATTATTAACTATTGTATGTAAACTATTAGATATATAGATATATATAAGAAATAATATTATTTTTAGGATATTTTGAATATTTTTATACCCACTATATTGTTTCTAACACATAAATGATTGCCTAAATCTTTAAAAACATTTGTCCCTTTGGTACAATATCAAACAAATTCTTTATAAGGCTATTGCTATGTAGAAAATTGATGTCCCTTCATTGATAGTAATTGGCTTTTAGCAAGATAGATTGACGATTGAGCGTACCACCCTGATACAAGTATATAAAAATAAATGATATTGCATAATGGTACAATATACTTTCTTCTATTAAGTCAATGTTAATTATCAATTTCATATAATCCTCTTCTTAGGAATGTGGAGAGACTATGGAATC
The DNA here is from genome assembly GCA_900660155.1 of Hofstenia miamia. NCBI lineage: Eukaryota > Metazoa > Xenacoelomorpha > Acoela > Hofsteniidae > Hofstenia > Hofstenia miamia. The sequence continues at coordinate 115,173 of CABFPE010000081.1, forward strand.
ATTGAGGATGGTTAATGTTTGACACAGGATCAGAATCATTCTTCTTATTATAGGTTGTCCTTCCAGTTGCATATCCTCTTCTATAAGCTCTTTCATCTGTGGTAGCAGTTCATTGCTGATATCATCAGTGGAGTGTACATCCCAGTAATTCATGTTGTTGTATTGCAATCATAGCACAGCTGGGTACAAATAAGAAATAGGTACCATATGCTATCATGACATAAATTTACCATATAATTTGTTAACAAAGGGAATTGTTGCCAGTTATTTTGGAGATGATGTATCTATCTCTAGCATGTTCTTTATTCAGTTTATGTTTATTAAATTACAAATCAACTAATTGTATGGATGCATTAACTGTAAGTCAAAAGTTATGGTTATAGACTTGGCGCAAAAACGAAGATTTTCAGCTTATGTTTGACTTTAAAAAAATGCATAATTGCTGTCATTAAGCTGAAGTTGTTTACAGATATATTGATCTCTTGGTAAAACTATTTTTTGCTGATAATGATGAGAATCTGATTCAGGAATTCTAGGGTATCAACAGAAATCAGTAGCTGTAAGCTCAAATTTTCAAACAATTGGACCTGATTTGAGTAACTCTGTTTCTAGTACTTGAATACCTTCATTGATCACAGTTTGAATTTGTGTTTTGAATGCATTCAAAGTCAATATTAATGCCATGCTGTTGAAGAGATAGGTCATTCTTAAGTGCTGAAAAATTTTGACACTGAATCAATTTTTATAATAAGTTATAGAACACACAGAAATTTCAAATCTAAACAGAGCCTTTATTAGACAAACTGCTGTTTCATCAAGCATGAGAGATGTAATAAAAAAGATAAATGAGTATCACACAATAGACAGACTTTTTGAAAATTAAAATAAAGGATATCAGTAAAAAAATATTTGATCTGGTGATGAGGCTGAGATGTTTGATATTTCAAATATATTTGGAGGGATATCATTTAATGAATTACAAAAATCATATTCCTTATCTGTGCAATGTGTTGAGACCTTGATAATAGAACAGGCTCATGACTTAAGTTTTGTATACATTCTGGACACTGTAACACACAAGAAATTGCATGTTTGCCAGCCACCTGCCAAAGGCAAATATGTATATGAGGGTCAATTTTAACTTCCCAATTAATAAGTTCTAAATCAGTACCATAAATCTTTACAAATTCTCCAGGCAGAACTACTTTAACTGAAACATTCAAAATAATTTGAGATTCAGTATGATAAACATCAAAAATCTTCTTGGTATCACATGCACCATGGGATATTCTAGAACAATTTATTAAAATGGTTTCAGAATTTAAGTGAACATGGACCAGTTAAGATTTTGCAGTCCAGCCTGACAAGTACTAGTTAGGGATCCATACCATCCAAGCTTAAAGTTATTTGAGCTTCTCCTTTCATATTAAACTGGGACTTTTTGTCTGAACAAGCAGAATACAAAGTCGTATTTGACATAGAACCAACAGTTTGGACAAAAGCAGATTACACTATTAATTATGTTGGTCTAGTATCTATGATAACTCAGCATGGGTGACTGTAGAAAGAGTAGAAAAATGGAGATGAATTGCTTTAAATTTTATTGATGTTTATTTGATGATTAAATAAAGATTCATCATGCCTAATATTTGCACTTTGCCCAACATGATTTATCAGGTTGAAATCAAAATCAATGTCATCCATTGTCACTTGCAAGGCTTTAACCTTGCTAAGTTTTATTGTTTTTGATAAAACTGAACAGCCATTTACATTATGGCTTAGATTTTTCCTGTTTGCCACCCTACAGATGGAACAAACTTCAAAGTAGTTAAATTCTTGAAGGATTGTAGTTCTTAATAATTGTTATTTTACAAGATTATAAATATGTATACATATATATCTTACCAAATAGAAGTTGAAGTTTGAAACCTATATTTTTTCCTTGTAAGGTTTCCGTCTGGAATTAGAATTGTTCATGAGTAAACATTTTCTATGTCAAATATACTTGGTACACATTTGTAAAATAATCAATGAACTCATGCTATCTAAAATATGCAAATATACTTTTAAAAAAATTAAATACATCTTCAACAAAATTTTTTCTGTTTCTTGTTTTAAGTTGAAGCAACGTCCCGTCTTCTTGAAAACCATCATATTGCTAAATGAATTATTACTATAAATTTCTAAATATTTTGCAGTGTATTATAGTATTATGCAGTAATATACATGTACATATGAAAAATGTATATTTAATTGGTCACCATTCTTGCTATTGAAGTGGGTTAGAGTTCAGAAGTGCTGTTGAGTTTACAATAAATTTTGATCTCTTAGGAATTTATTTAAAAGGTATTTGAAAATCCAGATATTTCGTTTACTAATGATGGCAGCTTTTTTGTCTCGCTTTGGCACTAATTACCGCGTATTCCTAGATGCTGCCAATGCTGAACATATCCACAGTAGTTCTAATTGCATCATATTTGTGTTAGTCCAGATGCTTGTACTCTATTACATACTTAACCTGGCCTCATTAATGTATACTACTTTAAAACGCTTATGTCTTAATGGTACTCTTGGATGTTTTACCTCAGCAAGATTAGATTCTACGCTATCACTGTGTTTATGTTTTTCTATATTGCTAACTATGATGATGCTAGAATATATAATATATATCTATATATATATATATATAATATATATATATATATACATATATATATATATATATATATATATATATACATATTAGCGTTATGATTTGCAATACTTTATAGTCATACCATAATCATTTGAGCTTTTGTATGAAATCCTTGAAACTACCTTTCTTTTTATTTTTATTTCGAAAAGACTCTCCGTAATACATTTTTACATTTTTTCAAGAATGCTATAGAGAATTCATTGAAAAATTTGAAAAATAATTATTTTGCAGCACTAAAAAATACATCATGTATTCTTACAAATGATTTGGTAATATAAACTTTATATTGATGTTTTCAGCTATACAATTTTAAAGGCCTTTCCAGTACAAATGTTTCTCTTTTGTGCATTAAGAATGAGTTTTGTTAATTGGATCAATGTCACTCAAAGTGGGATTTAGTTTTACTATAATTTGTTTTTCAGATTTTTTTAAGTTACAAATATCCGATCTGAAAACCAACTATCAAAACATTTTTTAACTAAGTTTACACTACTAAGTGTTGCAACTTGTGTGTTGATGCATTGAATTCTGACTTGGCCATTGCGTGAAATTCTTCATTAAATTCAACGGTTTTCTGAGATGATGATGTCGAGTTGTATGAAATCAATATGGTCTGGTTAAACGGGTAAATACATGGTTACTCGTCGTTTGGAACCTTTATCAAAATTTCGAATTTTTCCAAGTGGTACTACTTACTAGCATTCTTGAACATGATTTATATCATAAAACCCACTTTGATTTATGAAAACTAGTCAATATAAAAGAAAGACAATAGTGATTAGTAATATTTAAGCACAGATTTTACTAAACTACTTAAACAAAGGGTGCAAGTCATCCATATATTTTTGACCCAACCCAATCCAAATAGAAGTCTTCAAAACCTTCTCCAATCCATCATAACCTAACTAAATCATAGTAATCTTAATGTTTCCTTAGAAGCCAGACATAATATCTATGTACCATAATAATGATCAAAATTTTCTTAATTAATTAGATAATAGGGTAAATAGTGTCAGAGGTAAATAGTTCCGAATTACTTACACATGTAGGTAATACGAGAACGTTTCATTTTCAACATAAGGGTGCGTTCACACAGAAAGCTTGCGATATAGCGTTTGTATATTAAACACATGTTTTAACACTAGAACTCCGAACCGGTCATTTGTGACCGTTTTTGATGCAATTGTTAAACAACTACTTCCCTACATGTAAACATTTTTACAATTTTACACCTATATTCATTAATTCTGCTGTAAAATCCGAATTGATGACATTTTCGGAAAACAGACAGACTTAGATATTAAAAATCATTAATACCCCTTAAACTCCGAAAACCGGTCATTTGTGACCCAGACTAAACATTTCATGCATGCGTTTGTGCAGTTATATTTATGCAGTAATATACTTTATGTTGAGCATGTGTTTAACAGTTTTGATCGTTTTAGTTAAAAATTAATGGCAAGAGAAGCAGCAAAACGGGCTCTTAATCAAATTTTGTGGGATATTGCATCAGATAGCAGTAGCAGTGTTTATTAAATATGAACCTGAATGCCTGTATAAATCTCACTGTAATAAATGCTACACAAATACCGGCGTATTAAATTTTCGGAGTGCTAGTGTTAAGATAGTTGAATTCATACAAAAAGCAAGGTTGCGCTCTCGATAGATTTCCAACAATGTATTAATACGAGTGTTCACAAAGAAAGGGAGCTTGTTATAGCAATAACCTAGAAAATTGATATTTCTCAGCGAATATATTTTCATTAATTAGAGCTAATCAGCTTATATTATGTTGAACATGTAATTATTTACTATTGAATTCAATACTAAGGGAATAACTGACGTTAAAATAATTTATTATAATGGATTTTCATATGCTTTCGATTTGTTTATTAAATACTTGTATGAAATTACTCAATGGGATACATTTACATATCATTCAAATTATTCAACACAATTTACACTGTATTTAGACTTTATTTACTTAGCATTATTTTCTCAAAAATTTTTCTATATTTCCGAAATTTCTTCAAGGATTCATCTATTCAATTAAAAAGTTCATTTATATTTTCTATTCTCAATAAGTAAAAAAAATTATATTAAAATTTGTTTATGTGTACAATAGGTGCATGTGTATAAACATTTCTTAGCATATTTGCTAGGAATACATTAAATTATTGCATAATGAAAAAGGATTGCATATACATATATGCATCTATTACAAAGTGGACAGCTATAATCAGGGGCGTACCCAGGATTTTCTGACGGGGGACATCATTGTTATTCCCTAATGCGGGGCGAAGTCGCGCGAAAATTTTTGAAAATATTGAGAAAATACACCCTAAAAATGCATTTCATGATCCTAGATTTTAAATTTTTCAATTTTTTACGAAATTTTTTTTGATTTATCCAGTCAAAATTAAATTTGGAAACCTGGCGGGGGGGCATTCCACCATGTCCCCCTGGGCACACCACTGGATATAATGCAATGTAGGTGATAGGAAAACATTTTGACGATATTGAGACCGCACCAAAGCGGTTTGAACATGCAGTTTAATTGATCATTCATAAACAATTGCGTGCGTAAAGAATTAATTAAGCATTTAACCCAAACTACAAGTAACAATTTGTAAAGTTAATTTTAGATAATTATTCGTAGTCGAAACAGCCTTTAAGCAGCTGTTTACAATGAATCGAGTTCCAAAAACCTGCTAAAGCAGTTTTGAGAAGTTTGTTTGTTGGCGTCCATCTTAATGTCCACTAATTTAATTATAACGTGGATTTATTAATGAGTGCTAAGCAGCGTTACATTACTCACTCAGCAATGATTGACAGAGTATTGATTTTTGAGTACATGATAATTGGTAAGATCTGATGAAATAACATAAGTGATTGGTGATCTGGTGATGGAGTGTAATTATTTCACTTAAAGAATTTCCGAATTAACAGTGTAGCATATATGTCGTATACTGCGTCATCCAAGATGGGCAGGTCCAATAAAATGTACCCCCAAATGCTGTAGTATCTAGCTTTGCAACATCCATACAAGCACGATGTATAGAAACCTTAGTCATTTGAAACATTGCATGTATGCATTATCAATTGCATCAGTAGAGCAACCCAAAGATGACCTACCTGTGATGTTTAATTTTAATTAATGCAATTTGTTCTTTGAGATTCTTGAGGTCTGCCTTACATCACTAAGTATGCAATTTGGCAATGTCCAACATGATTCAGTGAGAAGTGAAAACTCAGTGACAAGCACTTGCTGCACATACTTTTTATATATAAGAAAACTGAGGATGACTTTGAAATTCAAACATAAGCTTCATTTATGTTGTTTTTTGTACCGTTCCTTTGAGCGACATTTTTCACAGAGTAGCTGAGGCCCCAACAGCTCCAATAAAAATCATGGAACACTACGTGTTATATTAACTATTGTTCAGTTAATAAAGATGTACACCTTCCATAAACCATGATGTGATTTTGTCAATTTACATAATTCAATAAAATGGTGCTTAAAAATTTATTGTTTGAAACATGTATTTAAATTGTTCTGGAATGCAAAAGTGCTATTTAGTTTTCTATATTGGTATACATTTATGTTATATATATATATATATATATATTATATATATACGAGTATATGTATTCTCATAATTTAGAAAGCATTAAATCGTCATATTGGATGTACAGATACATAAATATGCAAATTGCTATTTTTTAATTAACTAATAAGCAACTGAGGCTCAAACATAACCCCATGATAAGCAGTAACTTATGCCAAATAGTTGAAAAATCTTTTAACATAAAAAATTATAAATCATTTCTTAAAAAACACACAGAGTTCTTCATCAATTTAACGAAGCAAACAAGAATACAACTTGGAAAGTCGATGCAGCTTCTAATCAATTTAGATAATGAATTCGCCTATATGATAAGAAAATTCAAAATATGCATCTTAAGAAGTTTGGGTTCGACTAGTGTTGGCTCGAGTCGATGATTCTTTGAATTGCATTCAGACATGAGCAATAGAAACATGTTTTTCAGTATAAATTGAATATATCATTGAAGATTTTTCGACACTGTCAATCAAGAACAAATATTTAGTGAGCCACGGTGTTCTATTCCAGACCTGCATTTATAGAACGTTTTGTTGTAGAGCCAATGAACTTTTCCAATGAAACATTTGGTTTTGTTATGCCAATTATTTATATAATCTTCAGTAGATTTAATTGCGTATTTGTAATTGCAAAAATTTCTGTAGTTCCCAGCGTTATCTGTACTTTGTACAATAAATATTGAACATAGCACAAAATGTATTACAGAGAAGATGTCGTAAAACAAACACACAAAACACAGTAACATTCACATAAAGAAATTGAATTAATACACAATCTACTCATTCTCTTAAAGCATACAATGTTATTTTGATTGGAATTTCTCAGAGCGTCTTTGATATAGTTAACATTGGAATGCTGCGAGTCAGATATCTTTGACCAACTGAAAGAATGTTTATCATGCCATATTTGCTGGTAATGAATAAAATCAATTTAGTTCATTGGTCGTCACAAAGCTGTGCACTGACTAAGTAAAAGCATCTATTAAGTTTAAGCCAGGATCATTTTATTATATTTCATACTACTCGGGAACCCATATTCTTGAAATTTCGCCAATCATCAAAGATATGTATGAGAATTTTTGAAACTGATCATTTTGAAAAAAAGAAATTTGAAATTAGGTCATTGGTTGCAAAGTTACATCGCTTTCAAATTCGGCGCTTTTTGGCTCAGAAATTTAAGCAAGTAATTTACTCCCATACTGTTGGCAACCTGCGTGCTGAAAACTTTAGTTTAACCTTTTTTAAGGTCACTCAATCTCAGTTTGTATATAGATTTGCAAAGAATTGTACTCTTACTGTTCAGCACGGCATTAAACAATTTAGGGGTACTTGTTTTGGGAAACATTTTATTGATGTGGCCTTAACTTTTTTAACTAACTTTTTGGTGGTTAGCTTACACTGAAATACCATTGGTAACCAAATAGTATAGAAAGTTATTCCGGATTGCTCTAGGTAGAAATCGCTAAAACTATTTTTTCGCGAATTCCGATAGCACTCACGTTTTGTTTTCATACGACATCGTGCGGCAAAAATACTTTGCAGAAGCTATCTTATAATACAGCATGGGAGAAAATTACATGTTTAAATTTCTGGGCCAAAAATGCCCCACTTTTAAGGGTCTGTAACTTCGCAACCAATTACACAATTTCGAATTTCTTTTTTCAAGATGGTCAGTTTCAAAAATTCTACAACAAATTGGATTGGTGAAATTTCAAGAACATGGGTTGCAAAATTCCATTCCTGAAATATACTGCCTACACAAATTGTTTTTGGCTGATTTTTGTTTCTTTGTAAACATTTCAATACATTTTTTAGAACAATTAACTTTTCGTGCCCATACATATATGTTTCACATAAATTTTGTCAAATAGGCTTTTTAAGATTGGCTTTTTTCAGTGGCTGAAGCAATTTTAGCAAATTATATATTAGAGAAAAACTTCTCAAGATATGGATAATTTTGAAAATTTTTTTCCAAAATATTCGAGGGATTTGTCTTTGGAAGATTATTAAAAAAGTTTTAACAGTTTTATCTAGCATAAGGGGATTGTGCATTACTCAACATGAAAGAAAATCATTGTATAAATAAAAATTTTGTAGCATCATCCAAAAAAGCAACTAAAGCTGAATAACGTCGAATGATTATTAATTGAAATTAATTGTAAAAATTTAGTTAATGAACTTTAGTTATTTTTGTAAAATGCAACTAAGATTTAATATTGTTCAAAATAAGAAAACTTGTTAGCTGATCAAGAAATAATTGACAAATTAAATTGAGCAAACTAATGCTTACGTATGAACAGCCATATTGGCAGACGAATCATTTGAAATTTAAAATCGGCAGGTACTTTTGTAGAAATTTTATAAATAGCTTTGATTCAACCATAATTTTGATGAACAATAAATTCTTCGGAGTTTATTTAATTTTCATTTCTACTTTATCTGGTTTGATTATTTAGTAAAATGTACAGCTAGGCGAGTTGTGTCTAGTAGTGGCTGGAGTCCATCACGGGATCGATTCTCAGGGTCCTTGTGCCAGTCACGAAACCGCACTTAAGNGTTATGCAGTTAGTGTCAACGCCCGGTTGCTTTATTAAATCAAAACAACAAACACTCTACAAATATTGAGTTTAAGTCAGTTACAACTTTACTTGAGTTCACGCACTAAGCTAACGTAAGGTACACATAACTAATTCCAGTTGAGCTGAGGTGGTGCTGTGGACTCAACCATCGTTGCAGAAGAAGAGGAGCTGTGTTGTGGAGATCGGCTTCGGGCAGTGGCCCACAGAAGAACTGAAGAGGAAACATCTGACCACTTCGTCACCTAAACAGTGATAGTGAATACTCAATCATTTTATTAACATAACTAGTTAATAATAGAGGATAGTCTGATGGTTCGACAATGTAGTAACACCTCACCCGCGAATTACTAAGCACTCATTATCAGTAATCAGACACGGCGTAATAAGCTAGGTGGAGGATGTTACAATTTTATCAAGCAGTTGAAAGAGGGTTTATTGCTTTATATCTGTATAGAACCTCAAAAAATATCTTACATTAGTCAGCATGCACAAACAACCAAAAGTGCAACTTAATGGAAAAAAGAAACCTAATGTCATTCCCTTTGCAACGAAAATAAATTTGGGGTAGTTGTCTCAGATCATTTAAATTTGGTTGTAGAGCAACAGTTTCTTATAATATGAATGATTTTACTGCTATAAACCCATGAATTATCTATTGCAAATTATTAATATCGTAAACATCTCAACTAATCGTAGCTTAATATGCGTCTTAACAAAAATAATATGATCTAATCTTGAGAGTATTTTTTGATTATGTCAAAAAGTGAAAATGACAATTTGGGCTTACGCGCTTAGGGTGCATAAAATTATGGGCGTTGAAGTGTTATGGAGATTATTTAAGTTAGCTTATTTGAATATTTGAATTTTTCGAATGGGATTTTATGCTATTCATTTATTACAATATTTATGATTATTCAAAGAAATTTTGTAATGGCAGCTAGAGGAGGATAATAGATGGTTGTAATGTTATTGACTACCCTAATATTTGTTAGAGTAAAACAGAAGTCAATTCAAAGAATATTTTAATAGTTTAAAATTAGAATTTATACGGTTACTTAGAATTTAAGATAAAAAGTTTCGTTGCATTAAAAGTTGTCAAGGGTTCACAAACAAACAACTCTCGTCTATCCTAATAAAAACAACATCATTTTTGAAAAATTTATATCAAATATCAAATGAGAATTGATTTTTTTGGCATCTAAAAATTTTTTTTCCGATACTTATTAATATCTTACAATATCCATATTGCGCAATTGACGACATTATTTTAATCAATTTTGATATTTACCTGACATTTCTATTAGAAATCTCCTAAATCTCTCAAGAATTGTATTTTAATTACAATTATATTTATCTTAAATATATAAAGAAGTTACTACAGGTTTGTTCAAGTATTTGAGAATATTTCTTTTAAATGATTGCTATTCGGTTGTCAGTCATTTGAAGATAATTGATGAAATTTGTTATTTTCTGTAGATTTCAGTATTTTATATTTATGAATTTTTTGTATTTATACAAAGAAAATCATTAACACAAATTAGATACTTCAAGATTATGTTGTCATAGTATTTCAATTTTTTTAAAAATTCGAGTTCATAGTTATAACAATTTATTAGCATTTTGTACATACAAATTTGCATATTGATTCCATATTTTTCAAATTTGATGAATAATAAAATTTCTTTTCCTGTAGAAAACGTCTACGAGAAATTTATTGAAGCAATACATTTGAAAACATTATCTCCCTCCGGCGGATTATTTTTATATTGCAAATATCAATTAGCATAAGAAATTTTGAAATGTTAATTAAAAAAATTCTTTCCAAATTTAATTCAACTCACAAAATATTGAATAGTTGCATGAATCATAATGCAATATACAATATGCAATAATTGGTTTTCACATAATGTCTAACCTTTTATTCATAGGTTATTAAATAATTTCTTAATCCAGTAATACAAATTTCTTATATCTCAAGTATGGCCTTCTATATATATACATATATAGAAGGCCATGTCTCAAGTAAGAATGTATTAAATGCTGTCAATTATATAATATGCCCAGCCCTGTAAAGTAGTGTAGGAAAAGAGATCGTAACTCAGAGCATCCTAGAAGTATATAATGAATGAAAAAATAAGTTCATGTACATTTAATTAGTATATATATATATGTATGTATATATATATTATTATTTATTTATTTGTGTATTTGTTTATCTATTTATTTATTTGTTTATATATTTATTAAGAGGCTTATTTAAGCAAAATATATAACTAAAAATATATTAAGTGTTTAATCCTTGACTTGAGCGACATGTATTACAAAAGCTGACGATATATTGAGTGCAAATATTTATAAAGCTATCATTAACCTTGAAAAAGTTTCCAAAAAAGTCTTTTGATTTGTGTTTTGCATCTCTTCGCGTATTAAGAAAATTAATTGATGTCTTCAAATGATTATAATTAGCTAATTCAACAACTCTATGGAAAAATATTGAATGGTCTTAAATTTTCAACAAATTTTTTTTCAAAGATATGACTTGAACCGCTTAGATTTGAACGATATATAGATTTAAAGTGTACAAAGACTTGAAAATTTCATGTGGTATTGTCCAACTATTACCATCACCCTATTTAGCATACCAAATTGCGGATGCAAAAAGAAAGGTTAGTAGAGTCAATGTATTATAAAATTTATTTGTTATTTGGAAGTCAGTATTGAATGGTAGAGTTCTTATGATAGAAATAAAAGACTTGTTACATACTTTCAATTTCTTTAATATATGTCACTCCAAGAGAGGGAACGTTAAAATTTTTAACAGAAGATCAAAATCCTCATTTTACATCATTACTTAGCTGAATAGTCGTTACTGGAGACATAGTAAGTAACTTAAATTGATCAAATTTAAATTCCATTCTGTTTTCTTTCGCCCACAACAAAAAGGCGTTTTGATTAGTTTGTAAATCAGTGCAACTTTGACATACATTTATTATATTTGTATCATCTGCAAAAAAGATGCGGTAATTATCAATACATTTATAGAGCAAATCATTAATAAAAAAAATAAAAAGTACACATCCCTGGGTTACACCACTAATAAATGGAAGCAGTTTAGATTTTGTGTTGTTTATAATAACCTGGTACGTTCTATTTGATGAGAATGATCAAATTAAATTGAGAAAATTTCTTTATTATTTAGACAAGCTTTGTTGTTTTTCAGATATATTTTTGTAGCAGTGTCTAAAATGTAAATTATTCATAATTAATGAAGACTGTTTACTATCATTTTATTAAAGACTTGCAATTATACTCATAAATGGATGATGTTCGCTACTTTACATCACTATGTCAGACTAAAATTTAGCCAGTGCAAAATAACCAGTCTTTTATTAGACTGTACTGTTTTTCTCAATATCAATTTCGGTATTACTGAGAAAAAAGATTTAATATGTTATATAAAATTGAATATTCAAAGCTGTCATACGGAGATTGAAGAAAGGTTGCATTAAGAAGATATGAAGCAAATATTTAAATGCAGAGCAATCATAACAACAATTTTTTTGGAAAGAAAGTCAATTTTGCACTAAAAAAGAACGACACATAATGCAAGCGAAAAGTTAATAGTACATAACGCAAAATTGAGAGCTTTAGAAAAAAACAATTCTCTCAAGGAAACTCATACCTGTAAAAGTGATGTAATTTTAGGAAGCTGTAAATAGGTTTGAACGTGCGAAGCCAGAAAGGGAACCTAGGAAACACATTTGGGTTCATGAATAAGGCTCTAAGTAAATGTAGAGAGCATTAGTAGTCAAATGCACGAGATAAAAATAGAATATATAAGAATAGTCAATAAAGGAAATTTTAAATTGTTTAATTTAAATAAGTTTCAGCCATTAGGAAGTTATAAAGAAATGGAATCATTCTTCACAATTAGACTAATTTTTTAGCTTTAAAAGTTAGTTATGGCTTAATATACTTTTAATGAATTTGCTATACAATTATTTTCATTAATTTAAGATTTTATACATAGTCTACATTTGGTTATAAAAATGTTAACAAACTTACTAAGAATCCAAAAATTGTATTGCACCTTAGTTTTAAATATTCTATTGTTTTAGAAAGAGCTCAATACGTTTGAGATCTTTATTTTTAGCAAAGATGTAAATTGGCCTAGGTCAGAGATGGACATGTACCGAAAATTTAAACCCAAGCACGGTCCATTAAAACTAATGCCAAACTAGCCCACTTCTTTAGCTTTTCGTTTTTTTAAATCAAAGCTTGCTGTGCTCAAAACTAACAACTTCTACATTCACACTGAAAGGGAAAAAATTCAAATAATTTTAGAAATGTATATCATACTAATTTTATAAAATTTCAACACATTGTTTATAAATTATATTACATTCACTACATTTGCGTTGTTTTGCATACACTGTTGCATAATAGTAAGTAATTTATGAAATTTAGTTGCATTTTTCAATACTTCGACAAAGCCCAGTCCGGTCCTGCTCTAAACTGCCATGCCTTGATCTGCGTATCCCGCCCCATGTCCATCTCTGGCTTAAATAATAATTTCATTGGATTTTCACTGATAAGCTATGGAGTTGTTTTTTGTGTTTTTTATTTGTATTTATTAGCTTAGTTTGTAGTTTTACACTGCTGTATTATTTTGCATAGTTGCAAGTATCATAGGCATTATGTACGAATGGCAAACAATAAAGTTTAGTAAATGAAAAATGCACCAAAGTCTATGTTTACAAAGCAATGATTTATTGCGAATTATCACCAAGTGAGTACAAATTCCACTGAATCTACTTGCTTCTAAGCCGTTATTTTATCAAAAATTTATTTATAATTTTGAAAAAAATTATTGCAAATTTGAATAATTAACAATTTGAAGAAACTATGTATCGTATTTGATTAATTTTGTCGAACATCTTTTTAGAGTATAATCAATTAGCTCGCTTCTAGATTGCTATAGTTAGTAAGCAAGAACCTCAACAGCACTGCTCTTTATTAAAAAATTCCTTTTGACCATGTCCTTCTTGACTAAAACAAATGGGTATTCGTGCATTCTAACATTTGATAAAATGGCCATTTAACAACCGTCTTTGTCGTGTAGAAATACATCGTCTCCAACAGGAAAACTTTCTTTTGCTGCATTTTATCTAAACGTAACATCACCTAAATTGATACATCCCGCCGAAGCTTTACTCTTTGAATATTATGATTATAATAATAATAATAATAATATAATAATATAATACAAGAGTAAGTTTCTGGGAGAATATATGGGGAAGTGCGGGACCAGAGATAGAGAGAGAGGAGATGCAGACGGAGTTCAAACAAGTAGAAGAAGTAATTACAACTGCGGAACTGAAGGAGGCTCTAAAGAAGATGAAGAATTGGAAGGCGCCAGGCAGAGATGAGGTACATGGGTATTGGCTGAAGAAGTTCACACGTGTTCATGAAAGACTAGCAGTAGCATTAGAGGAGTGTGTGGTGAGTAGGTGTCCAGAGTGGATGGCAGTGGGAAGGACATCTTTAGACCAATAACATGTCTGCCAACAACTTGGAAATTGCTAACTTCAGTGATTTCAAGTAGGCTGGCATGCTACTTAGAACAGAATAGGTTGATACCAGAGGAGCAGAAGGGATGTAGGACAAAGACGAGAGGATGCAAAGATCAGTTGTTGATAGACCAGGCAGTAGTTGAGAATTGTAGAAGAAGGAAGACAAACTCAGCAATGGCATGGGTAGACTACAGGAAGGCACATGGCAGCATATCACATAGGTGGGTATTGAGGACGCGATGCCAATGGAGTTTCACAGAAATGGGTTGAGCTTCTAGGGAGAGAGATGGGAAATTGGCAGGCTGAGATAGACAGGCACAGGTTGAGGCTTAGGCGAGGCATATTCCAGGGAGACAGCTTAGCATCACTACTGTTCGTTGTTAAAGGAGACAGGCATAGGGTATACGATGGAGAAGAATGGTAGGGCAGTGAGTCACCTATGGTACATGGACGATCTGAAGATGTATGCTAGTTCAAGGAAGATGTTGCAAAAGCAAGTGGAGACATTGGAGAAGGCAAGCAGAGATTCTGGGTTGGAATTTGGATTAGGAAAGTGTGCGGCAGTGACAATGAGTAGAGGTAAGTGTATGGATGGGGATGGTTTAAAGACGAGCAGTGGGGATACGATTGAGGAAGTCAAAGAGGGGTACAAATACTTAGGCATGATAGAGAAAGATAGAGCAGATCATGAGGAAATTAAGTAAAGTATACAAGAGGAGAGTAAGGAAATTACTACAGAAGTCAGCATTAAATGGGAAGAATTGTATAAGGGCAATTAATATATGAGTGATACCAGTGTTGAGATATTCCGCAGGAATAGTTAGGTGGAACAAGAATGAACTGAGGGAATTAGACATTGAGACAATGAAGATACTAGCAGCAGAGAGAGCATTCAACTTAAATGGAGATGTAGATAGGCTGTACATGACAAGGCATAAGGTAGGGAAAGGACTGCTAAGCGTGGAGGAAACTGTAGAAGCAGAAGCGCTAGGGCTAAATGAATATGTAGAAGAGCAACCTAGAGGGTCCCTACTAGATGTCACTAAGGAGCTAAGGAAGATAATAAATGAGTGTGAAGGAAAGACAGCATACCAGAGTAGGATGGAATTAGAGAGACAAACAAGGTATAGGCAGAAGGTAATGCATGGAGAATACTGGAAGAACACAGAAAATGTGACAGAGAAGAGAGCAACAAGTGGTTAAAGAAGGCAGGACTAAAAAAAGAAACAGAAGCACTGATAATGGCAGCACAGGAGCAAACAATAAGAACAAACTGGCTGAAAAAGCATATAGACAGAAGAGTAGAACTTCCAAAAACTCTCAATTTTCTCTGCAAACTCCCTGTACTTGTCTATCTTTTCTATCTCTTTGCTTTCTACATTCCGGTCTTTTGGTACTTCTATATCTATCACTGTTCCCATTTTTTCCTCTTTGTCCACCACTAATATGTCAGGCATCCATGCTTCTATCACCTTGCTCGTCTGTATGTTGAAGTCCCACAGTATCTTAACCTTCTCATTCTTTTTTACTCCATGTGGGTTTTGCTCATACCAATTGTCTTCTGCTTCTAGCACATGCTGCCTGCATAAACTCCAGTTCACCATTCTTTTTACCTTGTCATGCCTGAATTTATACTCATTCTGTGCCAACTTCTCACACCATGGGATCTGATTATCAACTGTCTCCAACTCTCTTACGTAGCCTACCTTTTTCACTTACCTCAGCTCTTTTGTCTATCAACTGCTTTATCCAGGTTGTCCGTCCATATTCTTCACTCCTGTGCTGCCATTGTCAGTGTTTCTGTTTGTCTCCTTAGTCCTGCCTTTTTTAGCCAATTGTTGCTCTCTTGTCTGTCACGTATTATAATAATAATTATTACTATTATTATTATTTCCATGAAAATGAGGGAATGTTTCATTGTGTTCTATCCTTCTGACTCACTGAGTCATGCATTGTTTGAAACCAAAGGAAGAACAAATTTGTGCTACTTCTCATTAGCAAAGAAGGTTATGGGGCAAAACTAATTTAGCTCATCCGTCACTAATTGTTAGAGATGAATCATGTTTTGAACATTTTTGAATTAGATGAACTCTTGAGAATCAGTTAATACAGGGCAGAAGATTTCAAAATTTAACAATTCAAAGCAAAATAAAGCAAAAAAACACTTTATTCTACTAATGTCCTGTGTTTTTATTGAATAAAACAGCAAAAAAATAAGGTATATTGACTATTGTGAAGTCAATTGACATTAGTTGAGAGATTTTGAAGTACGTTTTAAATTACTTCGTTCTAAATGTTAAACCTTTTAAAGGTTTTAAAGTACATTGAACATTTGTTAGTACTTGAAGGCAAGAACGTAGAAACATTCGAATAAATACTGTTTATGAAATATTATTTTTTCACAAATCAGTAATACCCTTGAATGGTTGCTGTGCATTCAAAAACATTCACATGGTAGGGCAACTAAATAGGCACATGGACTCTTCGGACCGGGCCAACCCATCTAAATTTCAAACCGAATAAAATTAATCTAGCAAGGAAACCTGATATTTGAATTTTGTTGTTTTGTCAGTTGGTACTTGCTTCCATTATACTAGCAATATTTTAAAGGTGGAACAACATTTAAAGTTCTTGGGTCACGAAATTCTGTATAGTGGGTCCTGAAATAATGTTCGACAGGAAATAGGAAGAGGCCGGGCTGTCCTGAAAAATACGCTCCGTGTTCATCTCTGACCGCAGTAAGAATTCCTTAGGGCAAAAATGATCTGCTGTGCACTGGTAGCTATTGGAAAAAAGAATATATTGTCTACTGAAACCAAATACTACATGAAAGATGCAAAACCGATGAAGACACAATCCAAAGTTAGAACAGTCNGTGCTGCCATTGTCAGTGTTTCTGTTTGTCTCCTTAGTCCTGCCTTTTTTAGCCAATTGTTGCTCTCTTGTCTGTCACGTATTATAATAATAATTATTACTATTATTATTATTTCCATGAAAATGAGGGAATGTTTCATTGTGTTCTATCCTTCTGACTCACTGAGTCATGCATTGTTTGAAACCAAAGGAAGAACAAATTTGTGCTACTTCTCATTAGCAAAGAAGGTTATGGGGCAAAACTAATTTAGCTCATCCGTCACTAATTGTTAGAGATGAATCATGTTTTGAACATTTTTGAATTAGATGAACTCTTGAGAATCAGTTAATACAGGGCAGAAGATTTCAAAATTTAACAATTCAAAGCAAAATAAAGCAAAAAAACACTTTATTCTACTAATGTCCTGTGTTTTTATTGAATAAAACAGCAAAAAAATAAGGTATATTGACTATTGTGAAGTCAATTGACATTAGTTGAGAGATTTTGAAGTACGTTTTAAATTACTTCGTTCTAAATGTTAAACCTTTTAAAGGTTTTAAAGTACATTGAACATTTGTTAGTACTTGAAGGCAAGAACGTAGAAACATTCGAATAAATACTGTTTATGAAATATTATTTTTTCACAAATCAGTAATACCCTTGAATGGTTGCTGTGCATTCAAAAACATTCACATGGTAGGGCAACTAAATAGGCACATGGACTCTTCGGACCGGGCCGACCCATCTAAATTTCAAACCGAATAAAATTAATCTAGCAAGGAAACCTGATATTTGAATTTTGTTGTTTTGTCAGTTGGTACTTGCTTCCATTATACTAGCAATATTTTAAAGGTGGAACAACATTTAAAGTTCTTGGGTCACGAAATTCTGTATAGTGGGTCCTGAAATAATGTTCGACAGGAAATAGGAAGAGGCCGGGCTGTCCTGAAAAATACGCTCCGTGTTCATCTCTGACCGCAGTAAGAATTCCTTAGGGCAAAAATGATCTGCTGTGCACTGGTAGCTATTGGAAAAAAGAATATATTGTCTACTGAAACCAAATACTACATGAAAGATGCAAAACCGATGAAGACACAATCCAAAGTTAGAACAGTCATAATAATATAAATTTCTATGTCGGGGTGAGAGGTGACACGTAAAAGCAATGCTCAATATTTGCTGTATATTGCAAATTTGTAAGGATGATGTGAGCAATAATTGGAAAATGAGTCCAATTTTTTGGAAACATCTGTTCTGAAAATCATCTTCAACTCGTATACAACAGTATTTTATTTATTATATTAGTGCCGTTTGCCCAATTATGGGGGAACAGCCCCCTATCTCTACAATTAAATAAGTGGCTGATCGGTAGTATTTACTTTCGCGTAATATTTTACAAACGTGAAATTGAATTTTTAATGCGTTCTATATACAGTTAAAAAACACGTTATGGGAATACCATTATGGGACAAATATTGTGAAACATAGTACCACCTTCATAAATAATGGTCACGTTAAAGTCCTGTTCATTCCATTTTTGTATGCACCCTGCCGATGCATGAAACAAAGTAGCGTACGATCTCTAGAATTAAATATTAAGGAATTTAGAAATTCTTAGCAACCTCCTCTAAATGCATGTGAACCCTTCTTGCGCGATAGTGCTAGTATGAACAACGATTTTCCGACCCAGCAAACGAACCTAATTTTTAAAAACATTATCTATATTTGCCATCATATTTTACCAAATCGCAAGTGTAACATAAATATAATTATGTCATTAATAGCTAGATACGTCTTATAACTATCAATATTTATTATCTAGAATGCACACATTGCCAAACATTTTCCGGTTTTGAATTTGTCAAATTACTCGCTTATGTACTAATCTTAAACGTAATGAAGGTACTTTAAAGCACAAAGTTCAATTAAATCAAAGCAACTTTTGAAAATACATGTAAAAATGTTTTTAAAATAGAAGCAACACATACTCATAAATACATATTTTTTCAAATAGCATAGTCATAGCAATTCTTTTAAAAATACATGCAGAACTAAGATTTTATAATAAAATTATGTAAAAATCTTTACCAGTTAATTACTACAAAAGCTTAAAAACCACTGGCTTTTATTGAAGTGGGCATGTCGCAAGTAGCAAACTATGAAGGACCTTCAAGAGTTGCGATTTTCTCAATTGACTTCAATTTTGAACCTGATATCAAATAGAATTCAAATGTAAGTAGATCACAAATACACAATTCACATGACCCTAGTTACTAGTTAACATTATCTGGTTTCTACCAGGAATTCATTTTTCATTGCATATAGAGATTGTCTTGTATTGGATACGGTCTTATTTTAATAAACGTACTTTAGATGTCACATTGTTTTATTTTTATTTGGTGTATTAACCGTTGCTGTACGTTTGTTCTAAGTAGTAGACTCGTACGTTTTTGGGTGCTTAACACCCCATTTTTTGTAGCCTAGGTTTTACAAGGAAAACTTATGAATTTGGAATATTTCAAAGATATTTTTCAAGGATATACAGACTGACAGAAATTAGTTTTTGAACTTGACAGATTGTTGCTATGGTGTTTTTACACATAGCAACTAGTGACTTTTGTTTGTCTGACTCATACAAAGAGTATAATTATGAAAACTTTAACAGGTATTTCAAACAATTTAAAATTCGAATATTATTATACGCAGCACACTTTGTGTAGATTTGCACTTTACGTTCATTGCAAATTGCAAACTGCATTCAAACATTTTCCACAATCAATGTTACAACTTTCTGTCCATAGTCAGTTCACATAAATAGCAAAGCCGATATTTTCTAAGTTGATAAATACCAGTGGTTCATCACTTCTATTGTTGATATTTTGATTTGTATATAAATTAGTTATGCCATACTGCCTATAAGATCCAAATCTATCTTCACTTTATTGGTCAAGAGACCCGTATCCATTCTTATTTTTATAAGAGGTTTAATAACTTGGTAACCTCCTTCTTTTAAGAAATTATATTGGCAAGTTTTAGGTTGAGATCCGTGAATAGTTATAGATAGCTGAAGAATGCATGATCCATTTACACAAGCGCATCAACAAAATTGAAAAATACTGCATACGGCCATCGACACATTTGAAGAATATGTGCGAATTAACTTGTCAACATTGACAACGTCAAATTTTGTCTTGTTGTAGATGTCAACAGTTTCTGGTTTCAACCCAACATCAGGAATGTTTTGAAATAGAACAAATGAATCATAGATTAGTACTGGTTTGTTGGATTTTAGGCTTATAAGGTTGGTGATTATTATGTTGTGCAACAATACGCCTTCCCTGTAGATTAGTGTATTGCACAATGTCATCTAAGCAAAACCTTGAAAAGAGTAGCGTGGCTTCTTTTTCCTTTTCGGGTGTACATCAATTTCAGTCCAGGAACTTGCTGTAAAATATTTTGTTCAGGTTGTTTTGGTTTTCTGCAGGTGCAATACCATCATACTCAATCCATTCTGTACCATTTGCCAAAGTAAAATTCACAGTGGGAAAACAGTATCTGCAATGTTATCATCAGTTGAACTATTACTTGAATCAGGCAAAACATCGTTTTCAGGAATATCATCACTATTTTCTGATGTCGAATCAGTTTGATTATCATAAACAATGCCTGGATCATTCAAAATGTCACTCACGGTATCTGCTTAATCATGATTATCATAATCCTTGCTAATATCTTGAAATCACTGCAAAGCTCAATGTGTCGAAAGACTTAGAGGTCTAGACATTATTAGAACACTAAAAACATTGGAAATGTTACAAAAAAAATTAAATATTTCTCCAAATCCATGTATTAGTAATTATAAATTGCCTTAAATAATAAGTTGTAAGAACACCTCAGATGCATGTTACACAACTTAGACTAATTAATTCTCTGAAACATGCATACACTATACATAATATTAGCAATATATTTCCTTAGATACATTGTGAAAAGTCACTGATTTTGGGATTTTTTCTCCTGCCCTTTAAATTCTATGTGTACATATGTTGGTCATTGGGGTGTCAAATACCTTTAACGGTATAGTAATAAGGTAAAAATCAAAATGCTTTCTAGCTGTAATATTTTTAATGGATTATAGTGAGTAATGGAGGACTATTTTCTTTGTTTGTGTCAGGAAAGAATCTACAGAGTACTTTGGGGGTAATTATTATCCCCATGAGCAAAAGCCTTAGACTTGTATATAATATACAAATCAGAACAGGCAATATGAGTATAAAATACATTTAGTGATACACTAAAAAATAAGTCTATAATTTTTTTAGATCACTTACGCATAATGACATCAGCATTAACCTCGTCTATATTCAGTATATTGATTTTTCAATTGGGGATAAAAGCATAAAAACAGGCAAGAGTTTTGGTTTGCATTTTGCTTTATAACAAGAATGTATTATAAAGTGAACTTTCTCTGTAATGCAAGCCCATGTTTAGAAAATGCATGGGTCTCAAAAATGCAAAATATGGAATGCACTCATACCTGCAAAAATGTATGAAAAAAATAGGCAACAATATTTTTTGATTGCATTCCAAGAATTGCATATGAAATAGATTTTCTACAGTTAAATTCTTTTAGTAGTCCACAAGGACAACTAGAGATAAGGAAACCAAGCAAGCCACTAATGAGAAATTGAGTGTGGGCTGCAAATATATAAACGATTATTTACTTAATTTTGTATTATTTAGAAATACATGCTACATACAAGAATAAAATATAATTTTGACAAGATAATATGTTTCTAAACAAGTATCTAAACAAAATTTATGCTATTTAACAAATTTCTTTCTTTTGAATTGTTTGTCTGTACATAAGTACATCAAAATTGTTAAATGTTCCATTATTTAATAATACAATTTAATGAAAAATCATAAATTTTGTTTAGATACATGCTTAAAAACTTTTTATTTTGTTAAAATTATATTTTATTCTTGTATGTAGCTTGTATTTCTAAATAATACAAAATTAAGTAAATAATCGTTTATATATTTGCAGCACATATTCAATTTCTCATTAGTGGCTTGCTTGGTGTCCTTATCTTTAGTTGTCCTTGTAGTCTACTAAAACTCACTTCTAACTTTTCCACGTTAGACACAATTCTTTAACCATTTTTCTCCTTCTCAACTGTAGGCACAGAATAACACACTTTTCTCTAGGACGTTTTCCAGCTCAGCCTTTTAGGGCCTAGGTTTAACTAGTTGAGAAAAAATAGCTGTCGATGGTTCATTAGGTGAAATAAATCGTTATTAGTGGTCCCTTAAAGGAGGCAAAATCATTCCATAGCGAGAAACATTGTCCACAATTTTAGTTTTGATTCCAGGATTTCCAAAAGTCGTTTTGCAAGATGTATATATTGGCTTTCATAGCTTTCAAAAACATCAATGACCTGTGACAGTTTAGTAATAGAAGCTTTAATAAATTTTGCAATTGTATTAAGGTTAACCTCATCCAAAATCTTGGTTGACTAAGTAGATTTTGGTGTTACTTTCGAAAGTATTCCACTAATTTTTTTGTCAAACGCGGTATCTGTCTACTATTTTTCATTGGGATTTGTAATACTTTACATATGAAATAAACAGTTTACTTATAGTTATAGCCTGGGATAAGGGTTAGTAAGATTTTGGCATATTTCAAATTATATCATGAATTCTTTCTGCATAAACTTCAAATTTCATTAAATGTGATAATATTTTAAAATATAAATTATATAATCTTTACGAAATTAGACATCTTGTATAAAAGGAATTTTCATTTTTCACATGTTGATAGCATATATAAGATATTGTAAAACACTGTATGAATCCACTTCAACCTCAGTCCATGTTATAATTTAGCTGCACTACATCAGGTAGAAGCTAGACTTGGAAGTTTTATCCTGCCAACACCAATATTAAAAGAAGAAAAGAGTAAAATACAATTGCATTGGTTTTTGTCAATAATAAAATAAACGCAATGATTTTTACAAATATATATGTACTAATAATTATATTTATTCATAAGTTAGCATGTATATGTGTATATTTTTTCTGTTTTTTTAAAAATCATGACTACTTTCATTAGTCTTCATATGAGATTTTTATTACTTGTTCACTATATAATTGTATTTTCAGCACACACCTTGAAAAAGTTTAAAAATTTTCAACATGAAGGCTTTGCAATTCTTAAAAATTTAGAAAAAAGCCAATTACTTAATCACTTTTTTTAGTTCGAGCTGATTGTGAGCGTTTTCTTAAATCTGAAATTGTGACAATTTTAGGCAGCTTCTTGTCAACTGATCTATTTATTTAATGACAATAGTTATAGCACATTTGTGAAGATTATGCGAGATTATACTCTGATATGAACCAGCACAATACTTTTATTTAAAACAAAGCAGACGTTTGAAAAAATTTTCATTTTTAATACAAATAACTTTAGCAGAATGTTTTTAAGAAGAATAAATTCAAAAATATCTGTGAACAAACGAGTAAATTGATAAACAACAAAAAATGCACTTTCCAAGTTTTTCAGTCTCATTTACGTAGCCAGCAATGATTTCTCTAAAGACTTACAGTGACTGATCTTCTCATTCGCCATACAAAAAATTCTTTCTTCTTGATCATTTGTGTGTGGTTTTGTTTCTCGGACAATGATTAAATTGTGTTTCCGAAAAAATTTTTTACTCTTATCACAGAAGTCACTGAGCAAACTCCAATCTACGGTGTCTTTGATAAAAAACCAATCAACCAAACAGGAGCCCATTGCTGATGAACGAATTCATTTTTAACACTTTTTTGTATTCTCTGAATTTCATCAGTTCTGCCATCAAAGAATATATTGCTTTCCTATTGAAACAGGTGCGTGTGATGCCCACATGAGAAGTGTGAATTCTAACTTTCCTTCAGAGACCATCTTCGCTCCAGGATCGCATAGTCTTCACCAACTCCAGCGAAAACCGATAATCATCTCTGCGTCGCTCATTTGTAGGCAGATCTTCGTTGATTTCGGACTTCAACCGATTCCACGTCATTGTAATTCTTTTTCAAATATGTCAAGCTTACACGCAATTCTTCAACGAAACTGAAAGATATCTTCGGACTCTTCGAAGTTTCAGTTAGTTTGTGATCAAATTGGTATATGAAGCAAACATGCATGGTAATAAATATTTGTGTGATATAACACCGGATCTTGCTCCAGTGATCGTGGGATCTGTGTCAGAAACAATGGTAGATACTTCAAAAGAATTGAGAACTTCCAATAAGCAACTAGCGATGTTCACAGATTTTTTGTTGCTCAATTGAATAAGCTTGTTGCCATCACACACGCCAATAATTTCCGTTTTTCTCCCATATAACTTCATTTCAAAGTACAAAAGATCACCAGTTTCGCCAATGTAGCGTACAGTTACACATCCGGAAGATTCCACTTTTGGAACTTGCCACAAGAATCCCCGAGTAGAAGGTTTGGGAAGTTCACTAAGGTATGGAAATTCTTGGCTATAAAATTTCATGACATCAATCGTTTGAGAAAGGAACAGACTTGCAGTCTCTTGCAATCTTTCAGCAAATTTCGATTCTGCTGCATGTTTTGAATAATTTGGTGGAAATGAATCACTAAAATGGATGATGATTCAGTATTTCATGTTCTCAACGGAGGAAAGGTCAAAATTATGGTCTTCAACAAGTGTTGAAAATGACGGTGACGCTTTAGGAGTCATACGAGATGGATGCATTATATATCCTGCAGATTTTGTCAAGCAATATCCTTCTCTTCTCTCTTTTGCCAGGGGTAATTTAAATTGTCCTCCTTTGTTTTCCATATATGTGTCTTTGGAAAACAATCAAGAAGTGTATCATCAGAAGTAAGTTTAAATGTTGTAGTTTATTGTAAATTTGGTTCTATCTTTGAGCTGGAATATTTTGCTTGAACCAAATATTTTCAATTTATTTTGTAAGCTGACTGAGAAAACTTTGATTTGAATTCCAATATAAAGTTTTCGCAAACACTTACACCTTTCATAGATATTTTTTGCAGGAAGGTAGCTTTGTCATTTCATATAAAAGTAAGACTATGGCTACTATTTATAGCTATCTTAGCAGGTTAACCTCCTAGACTAAGAAGACCAGAATACGATGTAGTTTAATGAAATCACTGATAGCTTATGCCTATACACATCAATGATGTTAATTAAAATGACAAGTTTCGAATAGGCCTTCAATTTGAGGAACGCACTGAAATTTAGACTTGGAAATATCTTGAATATATTCATAGGCTTTCTTATATGATGAACAAAATCTGCAGTGGTAATGAATTTATTCTTAGACATGATCTTTGAAATATTTACTGGAGCCATATAGTAATATTTTAGAGCACATGTATTTTCTATAATTGAAACACTAAAAAATTCAGATTTGAAAAATTTTGAACTTTTTTTAGTAAATGAGCAAAACTGACGTCACATTTGTTATCAACGTGCAAAAGTTCTTATGGATCATTTTCGTCCTTCCTAAATTGAACTATTTTAAGCACTGATACGTTTTTCTAAAAATACTTAAATAAGAAGTCATGCTGATCAAAATTTAGTAGGTCAGACCAAATTTTTAGACGATGACGAAATTTTTTATATTAATATTCTTAATTTTGTAATAATGAATAGTGACATCAAAAATTTTACAAAGTATTTCTCAAATGATCAAGAGAAACTAAGTATTGAAAAAACCAAAATTTATAATATTCTTGTCTAAGGCACAAAATATTGAACTTAATATAATCCTTCTACCAGTAAGGGAAAGTGAATCAATTAAATATTTAGGTGTTGAGATTGAAAACGATTTAAGCTATAAAAATTTTTTAATGACTAAGCTTCAAACAATTTCCTCTGGGCTTAGTAATCTTTAACATCTGCGAAATATGTCAAATATGTTTCACAAACAATTAATAAATGCTCTCTGCTTATCACATTTTTAATATTGCTAATTTTTCTTTACATATATAAATTCAAAATATCGCAAACTTCTATTTAAAACATTCTATTTGATGTCCTTAAAAACTCAGTTCACTCAAAAAACTTGAAAAAGCTTCCGATTATCGATTAAAATAACTTATGTTATCTCAATATAATTGAAATTCAAATTTAGGCAACGTTCAATTTCATTTTAAAACAATATGCTAAATTAAGTGAACGTTCTCAAATTATTTATGCTAAGATAACATAGTAGTTTTTATCACATCCACAAAAAATGGAATAACTTAGATAATGAAATTAAAATCGAAAAACTCCAAAAAGCATAGAATAAAATTACAAATGTTTTCCAAAGAAAGTTAATATCTAACAGCATTAATGCACTACTATCGTTCAAAAATTTCACAAGGAATACACTCGCAAATTTACATGTATTTTATGTATACTTACTAATATTTTGTAAATTGTTTGTAGTTTGGGGTTTTTTTAGTTGTTATTTTCAGCAATAAATATCTGATCACATTTATTTGGGAAATTTGTACAGGTAGTTATTATATACATTGATAGATATTTAAGATAATATTGGGTAACAAATCACAAATGTTGTGGTCATAATAACCACCGAGCAAGTAGTTGTGATCATTTTCTACCTCTGATGGCCAGAAATAGTTTTGATGGATAAAGAAACATGAATGGGAACAGTGACAGAGAGCAGTACTAAGAAGTCTAAATGCTTCAAGCAAAAAAAAGATAGGATTTAAGAGCAGAGAGAATTCTGAAAAAAAAGGCTGTGGGAGTTGAAAATGCTGAGTTGTCCCAGTAATGGATGGTAGAACTAGAAGCAGCAAGCAAGAAGTACAAATGGCATTTGAAGAAGATAGAATTATCTATACGAGTAGTGAAGAAGGCAGAGCTCTAAGAAAAGCTTTCAGGCTTCCCGGAAACTGATTTTAAGGCTTCAGTATATAACTCAATGTACATAAATATTTTTCATGTATTAAATGCCTATATTTCTGTAAATTTTTTAAGAAGCTTTTCCTATTTAATTTAAGATTTAATTTCATTATAATTGGAGAGTTAATAATAAAGTGCAAAGAGAAGCTTTGTACAATTTTGACTAGAGACACAATTGGTCAACTTAATATCGAATAAGAAAGTGAGTGCAAAATAAAAACAATAAAACATTGCATTTAAAATACTTGCTACAAATGCTATTGAATAGAACATGCGTTGTTGGTCCTGTAGAAGAGCTCATTGCATATGCAACTAGGTGGTATGTTCTCATTTTTTCGGTGATTGGAATCTTTTGCAACATTCTCAGTTTTGTTACAATACATTCTATGAAAGTAAATAATTCCGCTACAGTCTACATAAA
>CABFPE010000081.1:158575-176534 GCA_900660155.1 Hofstenia miamia
ACAAAGGAACAATATAAAGAAGGTGATGATCACTGCTGGAAGAAACGACGTCATGCAATCAAACAAGAATTTTACACCACTGTTCGAAAAATTGATTATACTGCCACACGCCATTCCTTTCGAAATGCAGAAATTACATTGGGTGAACTCGCACCATTTCCATATATTAAAACGTTTAATAAAATGTCATCGGAAGTCAATGTATTATTACATCAAAATGCAAAACAATAGCAGTACAAGATCTTCGAAAATAACCGTTATTTTTGCAAGGGTGCATATGTCGATGCATATCTATTTACACGAGGAGGAATTCATTTCTCTGAATCTGGATATGCTATATTAGCACGATGCATTAAAAGCTATTTTGCAAATGCAAAGCATCCTTTCATCTACGGCCGCTCAATTTTGCCGCCAAAGTCACTTAATTCTTATCAATCATATCGACCAGCGAATACACGTATGCCACCGCAACATCACAGGCAATCACGTACCTTGTACTCACCAGCAACGATTAATCAAGGACGCTACGCCCCGCACCCGCAAACGTACGCCGAAGTTCTTTCAACTACACCGCCTAATCATTTCTCACCTTCCGAGGTACTAAAGCTCCGACGCTTATTAACTTTTTACTAAACGGTATGGATTTATTTATCTTTGTAATGCTAAGACTACGGGTAGTTCACCAACACAAATTTTTCTTAAAATCTAAGTTTGCAACTTTTATCAGCATTTTTCCAATAACAGATATACCTAGAAAAAATCCCTTCAAAGAGCTTTTGGCAATTTTGGTTTTAAAATTTTTATTATTACTTAAACATGGAATCGAAGCAAATCCTGGTCCTTTGCTCAATTATGAAACATATCTAAAAATTGTTTTATCTAAGAAAGTGATATGATTAATTACGTTCATTTAAATGACCAGAATTTATCTAATAAAAATTGCGATTACAAGTCACTTATTAGCAATTTTTATGAAAATATAGTGCTAGCCATTACTGAGACATGGTTTAACTGCAATGACCTTGACATTGTCTGGTCAGATAACAATAATCTATATAAATTATTCAGAAAAGATAGAACTCATTGTAATATACTCGGTAAAAGCAAGGGGGGCGGGGTACTCCTTCTAGTTCCGAAATCATTTCATCCAAAGCAACGGAATGATATAGTAAGCTCAGAAAAATTCGAAAGCCTTTGGGTTGAAATTGATAACCCTATCAAAAATTCACCTTTTAAAAAGCAATTAATTAATGTTTCATACTGTCCAAATAAATGTAATACTAATGAATTTTTTGAACAACTTGAGAATGAAATTTCACTGGCCTACTCAGAAAATAAAGATTTAATATTAATGGGTGATTGGAACCTAAATTACTTAAATAAACGTGATAATAAAACGATTAATCTCTTTTTTAATACTTTTAATTTAAAAACGGCAAATGCCTTCATTCCTACAAGAATCGCAGCCAACAGTGCAACTTTGATTGACTATATTGCACTGCCCGAAAATAATCTTGATTTCTTATACTACTCCTCTGAATGTCCGTTCTCTGATCACTGTATAATATCAGCCAGTTTCCCTAAAGCTAAAATACGCTCTGAAATATCCAAAAAATGGATCACTATACGCGAAAAATCGTCTGATAATATAGATAACCTGAAAAATGCTCTTTCACGTGAAACTTGGATTTCTGTATACGTTGCGGTTGATCCTAGCAACATGATCAAAAGCTTTCTTGATATTCTTGAATCCTATTTAGATGAATATTGTCCTGAAAAAAAATCCTTGTTACTAATCATTCTCGCAAAAACATAAATGACAAGCCTTGGATTTCCGATTTCTGCAAACAATTAATAACTAAAAAATGACGCTTTTAAATTTTTTTCTAACGCCCGTACTCCTGAAAGTTATGCATTATACAAAAAAGCTAGAAATATTTCTAATATAGAAAATGTAAAGCTTACAATGAGTATATTAAAAATGAATATAGAAAATTACCGAACCAAAAGAGTAAATGGAGATTGATTAACGAAATCTCGAATTGTACCAAATCAAAATCTTCTCCCATAGAAAAAATTGTAGACCCCGATGGAAATCAATACGTCTCTGATTTTGAAATTTCCAATATTTTATATCAAACATTTGCAAACCTAGGTAATTATGACGGTCCTCAAACAAAATTCCAGGAAATAATTCCTAATAGGCACATCCCTGAATTTGGTTTTCGCTTTATAACAAGTTTTGAAGTAATTAAAGCAATCAAGAAACTAAAATCAAACAAGTCAAGCGGCCCCTCAAAAATTCCAATATGGTTACTAAAAAACAATGCGAAATATATTGCCGAACCTTTAAATAATATCTTTAATGAATGCTTAAAATGGAATATTTTTCCCGATTTCTTGAAACAGGCTCATATTACTGCAATTTACAAAAAAGACGACCCAAAATGTCCCAAAAACTATCGACCTATATCTATTACATCACCAATCAGTAAAATATTTGAAAGACTATTACATGAACAAATTACACTTCATTTAAATCATCATAAATTATGGTCCAAATCATAATTTGGTTTAAGAAAAAAATACTCAACATAGTCGCAAATATACAAGCGACAGAAAAATGAACAGCATTATTAGACTCTAATAAATTTGTACCGATTGCCTGTCTAGACCTCTCAAAAGCATTCGATTCTATAAATAATGAGACATTAATAAAAAAATTAAAAAATATTGGTTTTCTCTTAACAGCGCTCACCTTATATCTAATTGCTTAATAACACACTTCAGCCAGTTAAAATAAACTTTTTCAAATTGGTTATCTGTCAATAATGGCGTATCTCAAAGAAACATACTAGTTCCCCTGCTTTTTATAATTTATGTGACCAGAAAAAAAATCTTAATAAGTGTTTATCATTTTATTTGTATAGTGATTATATATACAGAGGATTTTAAAAATAAATATTATTATTATTATTATTTATAACTGGAATAAATTGCCAAAAGAAATGAAAATAATAGACAACCTAAAAAATTCAAAAAAGAATTAAAATCATTAATTCTCAAACAAAAGTTTATATCAGGTAGATCATGGTTAAAATTTAAATTTTATAATAACAAACTATACAATAAATCAAAATTAGTAAACTATCCGCAGCCAGTGATTTTTTCATTTTTGTTATTATTCATTTTATTGCGCTTAGTAGTTAATGACGCTATCCATTTGAAATATCAGTTAAATATTGTAAAAAATTCAAATGAATATTGATTATCTTATCTATAGCGGTGTGAAATCTTTCGCATTCTGCATTAAATCGTTTCTCTGACGGAGACAATAACCTTTCTAATTGTGTTTAATTGTGGATAATCTCCAAAGGCGCTTATAACATTGTTGCTAGTGGCTCCACGGCATGAGTGTATTGTTACAGTGTGTTCTTTTAGAAACCGGGTGCTTTAAGTAAACGGTACATCGAAGTGCCAATAATGAGCGGGTCTGTACCTGCTCTAATTTTTTTCAGGGTTGGTTGCGCCTTTTTTTGATATGAATTATTATTGGGCTGTCGAAATGTTTGCTGTTCTCTAGAATGCGTTTCGGGTACATTTTCAGATGATTTTTCTTCTCGCGATAATTCTTCAGGTAGCTGTGTGTTAAATTTATGAAGCAGTCCATGAAGCGTTATTCATTCTTCTTTACTTAGCACGTTAAATGGCGAGAGTAGTTTAGCATGAGTGAAACGATTACGATCATAGCCTATGAAATGCTCACTTGACAGCAAACAATGAAGAGCGCGCTCGTCTAAATCGACTGATTTTATATCTTATATAATTTTTTCTTGGAAGATCAAGTAATTTACTGAATACACTTTCCTATGAAAATAATTTGATAAATAAATGCTGTTTTTTGATTTCAGAATTTCAATATTATAACACATTATACACAGCTGCATTCATTTTTTGACTAGATCAACGAAATCGATAGTTAGAAAACGTGACTTACTCAACAGTAGAAACTATTTATTGACGATGAAGGCAATACACAGTGTTACATTGCAACCAAGTTGAAAATAAATAAATCTCCATGAGTCGATATCTGAAAGGAAAAAAATTCATCAAGAAAGAATTTGGGTAGAAAAACGATTTAATACAAGATCGCATGTTAAAACGGAATCCTCCAAACCTTCTGGGAAACATTCTCAAAGCATTATGATCTGGTCAGGATTTAGTGCGAGGAAGATTGGCTACCTTCATTTGTGTGAAGACAGTTAACTCTCAAGAGTATATGAAAATAATTTACCTTATCAAACTCGATGTTTCAACAGCGATATGATCTTCCTGTAAGATATATTATTTTATAAAAAATTTTAACTAATAAAATTTCGGGATATCAAAACACTACATTCTATCCCAAACAAAATAGAACTATAGAACATGAAAATTTCGGAGGGTTAACGGTCAAATATAAGACTGTCCCATAAGCTCTGTTACAGCTGCAAAATTCTATTTTTCATCAGTTATTTATTGAAGTAAATGTTATTAGTTGTATTAAAAAAACTAACTATTCGTCCATCATTGCCCACCACTTTGCGCCTCGGCCTGCAAGCTTCCGAATTTGATCAAAGTACCACTCTGGCTTCTTCGAAAAAATACTTATTACAACTTCTTCAACTTTATTGAACAATTCGAAATGGCAGCCTTTCAAAAAGTGCTGCATCGATCGGAAAAGCCGTAGTCAGATGGCACAAAATCTGGGCTGTATGTCGGGTGCAGTAAAATCTCTATCATTCAACTCCTCAAACTTCTCTATAGTCCTCGTGGCAGTGATTGGTTTGATGTTGTCCTGCTTAAACAAAAAGCGCTTTTGGCACACCAAATTGGGAAATATCTCAACGCGATTCAATTGCTGGTAGTAGCGTTAAGCATTGATAATAGGCCATGATTGATAGCACGACCATTTGGAAAAAGTTTAAAAAGTGAAACGCCTTCGAAAGTACACCAATTTTGGACAAGTGTAACAGAACTTTTGGGTCAACCTAATACAATTTTTCGAAAGGTTCTCAATTGTTTAAGTATCACGGTGTCACAATTAGATATTATTACAGTTTAATTACGGTTTAAATTTGTGATTGAACAAGTCGAATCAAATTTACTGATATCAAGTACGTGTGACGTTAGCAAGCAAATATAAATTTTTATTAAAAGAATTAAAAATGCGTCAAGTAGATGACGATTTTTCTTATTTTTCGAAAAAATGTTATGAAACTGTAGAATCTGATAAAAGTTCTTCCACCAACAAATGTTCATTTTATGAGTTTTAAAGGTGGGAGTATATACACACTATAAAATCACAATTACACATTCCAATAAATGATATTTTGTAAATAACTTAACATATTAAAGTGGATTGATAACCAGATAGTACATATAAAAACGGAATAAGATATAAAATTTTGTTTATTAATGTACTGTTTTTCACAATTTGCATTATTTGATTTGCAAAAAAGCAATAAGTTAAACCACATTTAAAATTACTTACAAAGATTTTTCAAGAAAGAGACAAAAATGTACATGATAGAATTACAAAATAAAAACTAATCACAACTACTTGAGATAAAAATTAGGAGACTTGTACATCTTATAGAGTTCCTGAAGCTGTTCATTTGTTAAAGACGTTGGATCGATTCCATCTTTCTGTGCACACTTTACTACGCTATCTCTCATGTTTCTAAATATAAGACATACAATGCTGGAATACCGGATAAAATAGATTAAGATTTACCAAAATCACAAACGCCAATATAATTCCAAAAACGTCTAATCCTTATTACCTTGGCTGATAAACATTTTTGATGGCAGAGAATGCGATTACTTTGACTTCTTTTAAAACATTACAAACGCAGTCATTTTGTTAAACAAATTGTTTGTATTCTTGGAATTGCTCCTTTGATTCAATAACGTGTCCAAGCGTTTTCTATTTTATTGTGAATTAATGTAGTTTGTCATTAAAACTGTAATTATTAAAATAAGATATCAATTTTTATTAAATCTGTTATACTTAATAGGCATTTTGCCAAAGTTAATAATGCGTGCATGTAGAAATATGAAGAACACCAAATTTTGCATGCAAACCTATGAATTTCAATTTAATCTTAATCTAATAATCAATTTGAATTTGGTAAAAATTAACGGCTAATTCAAAAACCAAAATGACAATGAACAAAATATAGTATGCAATAAAACACGAAAAATACTACGTGATTAAGTAACATTCAAACATACGTACTGAGCAGTTTTGGGTGAACAGTTAGGCATATTCTGGTTGAAGTTGAAACTAGAAAAGTTGGTCGGAATGTTATTAGGTGAAATATTAGGCCTTGATCTTGGGTGTGGAATGTATTGCGAAGGTTGGTAACCACTTCTACAAATAGGGTTTAGAAACGAACTAATTGAAGGCATGTGATTGTCCATTTCGTTGGATGACGGTGACTTTTTAATACCTGACATAGGAGAAGTATTGGTGATGTTTTGAGTAGTTTTGAAAAAAGGTGATGTGGGTACTAAACATCTGGACAAATCAGCACCATTGTGTGGTGTTATGCGTTCAAATGAACGTCCGACTTGCGCAATCGTCCGCTTCTGAGGTGGAGGATATGTTGATTGCGGGTGGTGTTCGGCAAGTCGTTTCTCGACACCATGTTGAGGAATAGTTTTAGTGTAATTGTTACTACTAGCCATTGGTGACATTTTAGAGGTTATTGCCGTGAAGGATGTCGTACTGCGTGGAATGGGAAACGGTTGGTTAGATGCAATTGAATCCTGAAAAAATGGCAGAGAGTGTTTTGAAGTAACACTGGGCTTTGTAGCCTCACTTCTTTTAATTATAACATTCTCTGACTTCTGATGGGAATTATTTACTTTCTTTGATGAAGAAGTGATTTTAGACGGTTGTGAATTTGATGTCATAATGACGTCAGAGTTGTCAACCAATGGGAGAATACCCGATGATGGAGTTGTTTGTGGAGAAAATGTATTAATTGAGACAGGTGATTGATCAATCGCAATTCTGTTATTACTAGAAGTGCTTAATTGATTGATTTTCTTCTCAGAATCATCTTTATCTTTTTTGAGGGATGACTCAGCTTTTTCCAATAAGCTTTTCTTTAGCTGGACATTCACTGCTGAAGTTTTCACCTGAGATGCAACAGTAGCATTGATGCTATCTAACTCTTTCTGTTTTCTTTTATTTTCAATAAATTCTCTGAGTAATTTAATGCATTTCGGCTGCGCACTCCAGCCTAAAAAAGAGCGTTTTAGCGTATAACATGAATTTAGAAGCCTAATTATTTATTAAAAAATGTAATCACACCTTTAGAAAGCTTATTACGAAGAAAACAACACTGTAAAACTGTTACTTTATAGTTCGTATCTAAAATTCGAGTCCTTTGAAATCGAGATGTGTTTATTAATTATAATATATAGAATACTAAAAAAAATTAAATATTTTGAACCTGGCGGCCAACATGCTGTGGCGATTTCGACGAAGAAACTTTTAAGTTGTATCATTAGTTCACTGTCTTTAATATTCATTTCCATTACTTTAATATTAAAGACTCGTTGCATTGCTTTCCTAAACAAATTGGTATTTAGAATCCAGGAAGAAATGAAATTTACAAAGAAACTTTGTCTCATTAGTTTCTGTGTTAACCCTTTCACGTGTATAAAACTACAAAGTATATTTTTTTTGAAAAAGACTAATGAAAAAATTATTGAAATGACAATTAATCTCTGTTTTGGAAACTGGGTCTCGAGAAACCCTCCATGCGTCAAAGTTAGAAGAAATATGCATTATGAAATAAATATTTTTTTAAAATTTCTTTGCTATTTATGATTAAGAACATAACCAGAGAACATAAAGTGCCTTAAAAAATCAACCTTAGTATGGATTGATTTTTTTGCCTAAAGCTTGAAGAAAGTCAATATAACATGAAAAGCTAATGGTGAATTTTCTATTATACCTATTCAATAAAGTTAGGTCATATTTTATGCATTCGATAATGATGGTTTTATATAATAAACGAGTAAAAAATATATTTCAAATTTTCATTAAAAATTTAAAGTCTATTCTCAACCATACAGGAAACCGGCAGTCAGCAATCCAGATTTTTCATATAGTTGGAATGGAAAAATTTAGGATCGAGAAGGTTTTGGAGCGTTCTGTATTTACATTAAAGCTTATTAAAAAATTGAAAAAATTATATGCTGTTAGAAATTTACATCAAAAAATGTACGTATATACAGTCGTTGTAGAACCAAACTATAAAAAATCATATTGCTGAAATATGCAACAATATTTTTACTCAGCATTTGGGATGCGATTTCTTGACATCATTAGTCACTATCTGGATGCATTCTAAATTTGATAGTCATTCTTGAAAAGAATCTTCCTCTTTATCAGCACATGCGAATTAGTTGAATGCAATATATTTTTGATGACTTTGTTGTTTCATTGATTATTCCTTAATTATATAGACATGCTACAGTTCAAATCTATCACATTACAGCGCAATACAGAATGTGATTTATAATTGAATTCCCATGCCGGTAGAAAGCAAAATATGTGTCAAAAGGTCAACTAAAATAAATACATCATTGAATGTATGTATGCTTTCTGCAAATTATTAATATATTAATATATTAAATGCGATTCCTCCGTTTCTATATCTTTAATAATTAATAAGGAATTAGTATTCCGAATGTGCCTAAGGCCTCACGTGCGAGCTGTAAATGACATGCTAGTGATCAAAATGTTTATTTAATACAATCTAATCGACCTTGTTCTATATTTTTATGTGTTTAGATTGATTTACTGCATAACACTCTTAAGCAATTTAAACAGTTTGTGTTACTGAAGTCAACCACATTTATTTTGAATTTTTTATAATTCAAAATATAAAAAGGGAAGGGCTTTCCAACAACTGAAGCACATTGTGACGAAATGACAATATATATATAAAAAATTAAAATATAAAAATAATTGGTCTTGCTAAAAATCATTTTTCTTGAGCAGTCTGAAAAACAATGCCAACATTCTGCATTTTCTATGGTTTCAAAATGTTATTTTTGACAATAGTCAAAAGATTTATCGTGTTGTACCACCCATATTGTATTGAATATACCTGAAAAAACACTTGAAAAAAAACCTGAAAAATATTTGTTTAAAACTGTTTAAAACAATGCTTAGATGACCCAGTGTTTTTTTTCAAAACTCATTGCTCTGATGTTTTCAGATTTTAGATACCTTCATTAGTTTGTGAGGTATGACAGTTTATAAATTTTTGAAGAAAATATTAAGATTTTCTGTTGGTTAAAGTTTAGGGATGGCTTTTGCTAAAATAAGAAAATGAAGTTTCTCCTCAATTTTTATGGATAAAAGTTCATTCAAAAATGATGGAGACTTAGTTTTACAAAAATAGCTTTTCAAATAAACAAACTTATATATATATATATATATATATGTATATAAGACGAAAATTATCATTAACTTACGTGGTATCTTCATCGAAATCAAATGACTGTCGAGGGAGTGGCTTAAGCTTTTTAACATCTGTGGAATTTTCAGATATTTCAATCTTTAATTTCTCACTAAAACAAACCATACTACTACTTGAGAAAATAACACATTTTCAAAATTGATTGCCATTTCGAATTAATTAACAAATTACTCAAATCCATTGGTGTGGGGAAAAAACAGTCCTATGGATTTGTTGGACATGCAAACTATACTAAATAATATATATTCCCTAGAAATTTGACTTATTCAGATGTACGAAAATAAAGGACTTTTAAACATTTAGTTTGAAATAGCAAACCTCATAAATAGACAAAAATTGCATGATAATGCAAGCTACAAGGGATCAACAAATAATTTTAATTATTGGAAAGTAGCCAAAGAATTTACTAACCCTAACCTGCATAATTGGGTCTGTGAGACCGACCACAATATGTAAAATTGCGTTATCGAATGCTTTCTAACTTCATGACTATATCTTTCCAACTATCTATGAGTCAATCGATTTGTTTAAGTAGAATGTTGGTTTTCAGGCTTGTCCAAGTTACTGCATGAATGGGTCTTAGAGACCCAAATTCATACAATAGCCATCATTACAAGTATATTAATGCGCATTATTGGACTTGCACGAATGTCAAACACTTACAAAATTGTTAAAAGCATTCCGATTAGTACCCTATGAATTAGTGACAGGGCGTCGGAGTCTACAAAAAAAAATTACTCGGAATTACAGTAACATGACATTCAAAATCCTTTCAATATCTGTAAGTTGCATCGCTTATATGTAAGTGAGATGCCTTGATAACAAACAAACGCGTTATAACCATGGAGAATGCAAAACCGTGGATGACGAATTATACATATCTTTTCAAATGTCAGTGCTAATACATACAGTACTTATCAGGCAAACCGGCAAAGTATGCACTGAAATTCTGGATTATCACTGGTTCTGAAATTTATTATGTTTCTTATGCGATTATGTATGCCAAAAACGATTGTCAATAATCGTGGTGATCGAAATTTGGGAGAACATGTTGTGTTGCAAGCTACTCAATCAGCAGGTCATTTTTGATTAAATTGGGAACAAAGCTTTCAGCTGATTACCGAATTCTAGGTCCTGAAACAAATCGACATGGACTCAAATACTATTTTAGCTCTCTCCTTCGCTAGGTGGGATAAATGCTTTCGATGTTCGAAAGCAAAAGTTGACGACAAGAGTAAATACTTCTGCTGTATCTGCAAGATTCCCATTTCAAATGTGACTCATGATGAATGTTTAAATTTTGTAAACACATATATATATATATATATATATATATATATATATATATATATATATATACAGTTTGTTTGCCTATGTCTATAGACACATGTAGACCTAAAATACATTTTATTATACCATTGATTATTTTTTTCGATTGCTGAGTTGGCTATTAGGGTGGAGTGAAAAAATTTTTTTTAAATCAAACAAGTGTAGTTTTTAATACCTGGCACATGGTCTAAAGCTCTAATAAAAGTTGGATTGGGGTGGCTTCCCATTCCAACGAGCAACATTTCAATTAAATTAAAAACCACTTTTTCAAAAATCAATTCGATATTATAGATATGTCCTCATGTTGTACACCATTTTGTAGCGCTTTGAAAAACTAAGAAAACCCATATAAACTTTGACAACTTTCCATTCATATGATAAGCGTTTAAAGTTTCTTTTAATTCAATGACCTGTATAGACGTAAAGCCATTTTAATGCGTGGGTAGTATAACTTCTGAAAGCTACTGCAAAGTCAGTTTTGACGCTATAGCCATGAAAATTATATCATTCTCTAGATAATCAATAGATCTATGTGAAGATATTTTTTATTTTTCGATTTGATCAATACTTTTCTTGAAAATTGCGGATATTTAAGCAATCGTTTGTTATTTGGAGATAATGGCATTAGATATAACATTTGGGAAGTTGCTCGCTGAATGGGGGGGGGGGGTAAACCCCACCAAATCAATATTTATTAGAGTTTTAGGAAATTTGTCAGGTCTTAAAAACTACACATTTTTTATTTCTAAAAAACAAAATTTTTTTTTCATTACACCCTATTGACTATATACATTATCATGCATTGAAACACCGAAGCCATTGAAATAGGGCTTGGGTAACAGAGGCTCACACATTCCTAGGGTTAATGGTAACTGACGCCTCGCGAACATTTAGCTTGTTTGGAAATTAGGATTACTTAATACTTTTTGTCAATTTTGCCTTAATCATCAATATCCTGATGCAAATGACATAAATTTTGAACTTTACCGTTTTCTAAAAAATATTTGATTTGCTCATAGCCCAACAGTAGCTGCTGGAATTAGTTGAAAAATAGTTCCAAAAGTTGTATGTTAATATGCCCTAACCAGTTTTAAAGGTGTTTCTTACATTTTTAAGAAGAAATTTGTTTCGCACAACAGTTCTAAATTATGCATGAAAGACAATAAAAAATAAGAGGTGGTAAAACGTGCGCAAGAGTTATTAAACGTATATTAATTTAAGTCTCACGCACAAAATGGTCAAGAATTACTCGTTGATGGAAGTAACATCTGACATATTATTGTAAAAAATGCATACACATCCTCCTATATATAAATTCTCAAACGTAAACGGAACTAATTGGTTTAAATGACTGAAACATCATCGAATGATAAATATGGAAATATATTTATTTTTATTTATTGCTGAGAAAAATGAAATGATATCTCCTGACGAACACTTTACCAGCATTAGGAAATTGATGTGGGTGAGATGTCGTAATACATAAATATTGGTGGTTTTACCCCATGCAAGCAGTAGTTGGATTTGATCATACAACTTAGTTGACATTATTTTCTACAAATGGAAGATTCTCTATTTAAATATAATAGAATTCATCTATTTAATAAATTTTGGATTAATTCTAGCAATTTGAAATAGATTATTTGTAAACAGACTAACAATTGCAAAAAACTAATAAATCTGTATTAAATTCAACTAATATTTGTAATCAAAGTCATGTTGGTTGAATGGTAAGCCACTCGTTGCAAAGATGACACTATTGAAGGTCGTCTTGATTAGTTGAACTAGATAACACTGCTAAAAGGCTATAATAAAATTGTAAAAAAACCTTTAAAACTGCGTCTAATAATTTACATTGTATTGCCCCACTTGATCTAATATATTAATGATGAACTAAATAAGGGTTAGCCTCGTAAACTAAATTCATGTTTTCTAACAAGTTTCACCAAAATGTAACATCTGTAGCAATAAAGTTTTAGTAAATTAAAAAGATAAGAAATATTTTGCAACATTCTAGGGTAATCCAATAATCAGTAGATATTGTACACAAATCAAGGGCGTATGTAGGATTTTTTATTGGGGAGGGGGTTCTATTTTTCATACTGCCTTAACAAAAATACGGCTCAATTTTTTGGAATATCTTGCACGCCTAAGAAAATATTTCATCTTAGCTTACTATAATAGGAAATAGTTAAAAATTTTTTATTTCATTAAATATTATAAGAA
Source organism: Hofstenia miamia (assembly GCA_900660155.1). Classification (NCBI taxonomy): domain Eukaryota; kingdom Metazoa; phylum Xenacoelomorpha; order Acoela; family Hofsteniidae; genus Hofstenia; species Hofstenia miamia. The sequence continues at coordinate 171,679 of CABFPE010000081.1, forward strand.
CAACGCTATGGGGAATCGAATATTTAAATACATTTGAAGCATGTCGTGTAAGAACCCGTTAAGTGGAAATTAATTTCAAACGAGAAATCGCTTTTTTCATATACTTTTGTTAATGTACTACGTGTCACTTACCTGATTCTTCACAAAGCTATAATCAAATGTAGTGTCATTTAACTGCTTTTGAACCTTACAACATGTAGTTCACATTCACATGATTCTAAAGCAATCGATTTTGTAATTTTGTCAATTAACGGGTTCTTGCACCACATGATTAATTTATTTTTGTGTTTTGTTCACATTTTTTTGTAGTTAATGGCAGATTCTATTCCACGAGAAGAATTTCACCCCGACAACTATGGATTACTAGGCTTAGGGATAAAGAAATCTCTGTAATGACTAGAGTAACCAAAATATTAATCTAGAAATGCATGAATATATATATATATATATTGAATTGCAACTCAAATTTCATGTAAATAGCATGTTTTGCATTTCTACAAATTTCTCTCAGAATTTTAAAATCAAATAACTAAATTGCTATTTTTTGGAAATCTCTTCCAGTTGAATTCAGTTACTGACAATAAACAGTAGAAATTAAAGGTAGATTCAGTTTAAAACTAGCTCAAGATGGGAAATATTTCATTGGGTTAACTACTATGATCCCAGTTGAACACCAGTAAAATCTAGTAACTCATCAGAGAAATGAGTCATTGCCGCTTAGAATCATAATCCCATAATTGGCAAACAAACATTAATTCCAACATTCAATTCAATCACGTGCAGAGATTTAAATAATTATCAAGGTATGTACAACATCATGATGTTCAATATTACAAACAATTCACCCTTATATTTCAATCCTGCAATTTGTAAACACAAGTTTTTAACATGATTAACACAATTTAATTAACCATATTCATCTATATAATATTTTATTTGAAATTAAACTATTGTTCTTAACAATTTATTAGTAAAATAAATTTTACTAACTTCAAACAGATTATTAACTGTATTAAACTTAAAAATTTGGAAATGATTAGAGTTTGCGGTTAAATATTTACTTTATTAACATTTGTTGCCCTAGTAATAACCCCCTCTAAATAAACGCCTGATACAGATACAGTCAAATTCTATATTTGGCATATTTCAGATTGCCACTTACGTTTCAGTAAACTATGTACTTGTAATTTATTGTCCAAATATAAAATAACGCTGCATTCATTATTTAGTGATGTTTTGCTTGCCATCATTTGAGAAAATTTTTGTCATATAAAACTGAGAGAATAGAAAGTTTTTTCGTTAAATGTATAATAAGTCAAAGTGTATTTATTGAATTCTTACTTAATAAATTAATTTAAATGTTAGTGTTAACCAACGTTTGCATGTAACAAAATATAATTAATTGAAAACTTTGTCGCAGCAACAAATCTGATTCATTTTCTCATTCAGATTTTAAAAGTGTTTTCAAACGTTCTTCGCAACAATAATCGCGCTGACCTTAGGATGATACTGGGAAATAAAAATTTCAATTCCATTAACACCTGTTTATGGGGTTTTTGATCAAATAAGGTAAATTTTAACAAACAATTTCTCAATTGACAAACTGCAGCATTTCTAAAATCCAGGCATCTAGTGAATCTTATTAGAAAATAAATTATTTAAATTATTTTCTGGATATTGCTAATTTGGAAGAAATTATGTGTGGCAGAAATTTTGCTCCAAATTATGGACAACAATTTCATTGACAGTTTAATGTCACAGAATGCGCTTCCTGTCGAAGGAATATCTGGCTCTCCAGATTTATTCGCAGAAATGTGCATCTGACATTGGTTGTTAAAGGTGAACAATATTTATTGCACACCCCTGCTTCCTGGCTTAAGCTGATATCACAACAAAATAGTTACAGCACATAGACTAGAGATCTTGAATTTTGTACACATTGCTATTTGAATACAAATTTAAGATACACGTTGCATTATCTCAAATTGAAGAAGAGAATTGATTTAAACATTTTTATATGCTTTACAACTTGGCTCGATAATAATTCTAATAACGATTCTCCGTTATTAAATTGCTTCTATAATAACGTAATGTTCACCAGAATAATGTAATCTCAAAAGACAATCAACATTTCTCAAACGTGAAGTTCAGTNTATCCCAAATTGAAGAAGAGAATTGATTTAAATATTTTTATATGCTTTACAACTTGGCTCGATAATAATTCTAATAACGATTCTCCGTTATTAAATTGCTTCTATAATAACGTAATGTTCACCAGAATAATGTAATCTCAAAAGACAATCAACATTTCTCAAACGTGAAGTTCAGTTCACTAGAATTATTTAATCATGTTAATATTTCATGGAAGAACAATAAAGAATTGTTCTCGCTGAATGTAAGCGCGTGATTGAGAAATTACTTTAANTATTCAAATTCCCTTTCCTAAAATACTGACAGTTATTGTTGCTTCCTGGCTTAAGCTGATAGTTCCTGAAAAAATATTACAACAAAATAGTTACAGCACGTAGACTAGAGATCTTGAATTTTGTACACATATTGCTATCTGAATACAAATTTAATATACACGTTGCATTATCCCAAATTGAAGAAGAGAATTGATTTAAATATTTTTATATGCTGTACAACTTGGCTCGATAATAATTCTAATAACGATTCTCCGTTATTAAATTGCTTCTATAATAACGTAATGTTCACCAGAATAATGTAATCTCAAAAGACAATCAACATTTCTCAAACGTGAAGTTCAGTTCACTAGAATTATTTAATCATGTTAATATTTCATGGAAGAACAATAAAGAATTGTTCTCGCTGAATGTAAGCGCGTGATTGAGAAATTACTTTAAAATAATTTGGAAATAACATTCTACTTTAATCCCACTATCAGATAGAAAGATTTTAAAACACTCACTTTACTTCTTTGGCGGCCAGATGCTCAGCTTCGAACTTTAACTTTAACTGGGGGATGCGTTTAGAAACAGCTAAATAACATACTTAGATAAATAAAAGTAAAATATTTACCTAAGCGAAGCTCCTCAATTGCAACTTTGAGACTTGGCGAGAGGTTTTTTAATAAATCACTGGGTGGTTTAAATTTGCGATTAATTCTTTTGATTCGGTCCTTAATCTGGGGTTGCGTGCATCCCAAATGATGACAAAGGTAGTCCAGCAAAGTGGTTTTATACGATTTTTCAAGGCTATGTGTATTGTTTTCAATCTCATATAAAAGTTCTTGGGCGTTATGGCTCAAACTACGCACTCCATTTCCATTCTTAGCAGTTAAACTAACTTCCTAAACACATTATCGGATGGAATTATGACTACTGATATGAGATGATTACCTTTGAAAACTTATTAATCGTTGCCAGCAGCACTGAGGAAAGACCTTCCGGTAGAGAAATCTCAGGAGTGGCGGATCCATTTGTTAACGGCGTTCGTTCATTTTCTTGTGATTTATTTGCTGCAATTGTGGACAAAGGCATATCGTCCTCATCATCAGTTGAATTTAAAATTTGCGCATCTAAAAATTAAATTGTTAAATTTAGCTGCAAAAATCACATTCATCAAAAATTAATAGTTTGGAAAATACCTTTTTGAACGACACTGCGCTGAAGAGGTAATTTTGGCTTTTTAAAACCAACTGATGATACATTTTTCTTGATCATTAATTTTGCTTTTCTATATTTTCTAAATAAACAGAATTATCACTTAAATACAAAGATATGTCGCTATGTACACTTCGTAATATTTATATATTTCGCTATGTACCAGCACCATTTTTTGTAATAGGATGACCACATGCGCAGTGATTGCAATGGATGTACAACTTACTATTTGAAATGTTGTTTTAGAACAAAGATAAATATGATTGCAAATGGCAGCCTAAGTATAGCTCTATAATTACTTAACAATGCAATGAATAATCCAGCCGCAAGTTGGCAAACCTAGAGCATATTGCACAAGCATAGTTCGAATCTTAATAAATATAGCGAATAACAACCACCCAATTTTTCTATAGAATTCTACTCATTTTTTCATATGTCGCTATGTACGTTTTTAGAGTATTTTGTACAGTACGTACATATCGACATATAATAACTATATATATATAACAGTAAGATTTCAATAACATCCTGTAAAAAATTATTTTGAGAAACTTTCGAATTACATATTAGCAAATTCACCAATAGATGCTACAATTTCTCAAGATTACTTAATTTCTTAATAGAACTAGAAAAATGATTGGAAAATGTAGAAAAAATTATTTGTATACTGAATGTAACACTGGACAGATTAGTGTTAGGAAGTATGTCATAATGTCATTATTCTACCAATAAATGTGCATTTGACAAATGAAAGTGCAGAATGTGCCTTCTGTGGTCTAAAAGCTACCTCACACGATCTTTGAAAGAAGTTGTCTGAATGGGGATAAACCTTTGAGGAAAGATTTTGACATTTCTTGCATTATTTTCAAACTAGTAATGCGTTGATTGATTTTTATATGAAAGCTAATCTGTGTTGGATTCCGGATGGTTTGCTTTTCAATCATGAACCTTAATGCACTAATCCTCCTAAGAATGCCATTGCGACGGTATATTACCATTAAACTTCGCTTGGTTTTTGTCACTCTCCACGCTAGCATGAGGGCAATGACCTTAAAAACCATTCAAAAAAATTACCGTAAAATATAAACAAAAAACAACAAACTGAACAATATTAAGGCAGCTTGAGACTCCCTATTTTCAACACAAGGAGAGCAAGAAACGTTCTAAAAACACTCGTTTCCTGTGACCCACTCTGCATATATATATATATATATATATATATATATACATATA
>CABFPE010000081.1:214828-233476 GCA_900660155.1 Hofstenia miamia
TTAAATGTGAAACGAGATATTTCATTAAATCTACTAAGAAATGAGGACTTGTTGAGTAAAACATAATTGAAGAACCCGTTAATTGATAAAATTGCCAGATCGATTGCTGTTAGGTGCAAAACAAATGAAATGAAACCCTGCACTTGATTAAAACTTTATGAAAAATCATAACCGACACGACATAAGCAAAGATACAAACGTACAGTAAATAAGGCGATTTCTTGTTTTGAATTAAAATCTCTCCCAGTTAATAAGTAAACCGGTTTTTAGGAAAATGAGGTAGTATGATATAAACACGAGTATAACTTCAAGTTTTGATTTCCATTTTTTATAATATTCACAAAATCCTAAACCAAAACTATGGTATTTACGCTATAATAAAACCCCAATTATTGATATAAAACTTTACTTATTAACTGGGACAGAGTTTAACTTGCACTTAATGCGTTTTTGCACTACATGCTTCAATTAAAAAAGGCCCTGTGTTGTCCTATATGCATGTGCAACATAAGTATGAAAAGATATAATTCATGCGTTATATTTAATGCATATAACAGTTTGAGTATATTTATTTGAATTTTTAGTAAAAATTGCATTTTGACAGGCCCATGGTAATTGCAACCAGCCGATATTGTACATCCGGATAAAGTTAAATGTAAAGCTTAGATTTTATATTTGATGCCTTGATTCTTGACATTAGTAGTAGTATAGTAGTAAAAGACTTAAATTCGCAATGAGAGAAAGGTTATAATGAACGAAATAAATGGTTCAGCACCTAAATGATGGAGAACGGCATTTTAAATAAAAAGTACAAGAGTTATCCAATGAAAATGCCCCTGTTATTTCCCCACGTAAGGATGAAAACATGCTCCTCTTAAATTTGAGTAGAGTCCAGGCCAAGTCTAGTCCACCATTAATAAGGACATTTGCCTGCAGAGGAGCTCTGACAAAAAAGTTTTCGCTGGCGAACTTCTTCGTCTTCCTAACATTAAATAAACGGGAACTGGATCGTCTGGCTGAAAGATTAGTTCTGGCATAAGATAAATAAGTGTCTGAATCAATATCAGTTTTTAGGTTAACAATCTGGAGTAACAGATCAGTAATAATGAAAAGATAGCATATAGGGAGCATATACAATCGAAGTTGGTAGAATATTCTGAGGATCCAGTTATCCATTTTATAGCTAGCCGTTGAAAGATATCAAGATTGCGAAAGCCAACGCGATTAGGACACAACAAAGAGAAGCATAAAGTAAGACAGGAAGAATACACGAATTGGATAGATTCTTTTTCACGAACATGGTTGCAGAGAAGGGAACATTAATGAAGTAAAGAAGACGTTTGAATTTAGCAAGTTTGATATTAACGTGTTCGTTCCATTTCAAATCATTTTGGACATAAAGACCGAAGTCTTTAATAAGACTAACGCTTTACTGAAAACAATTAACAAATACATTTGAATTAAATAGTGATAATCATCAGCCAAAAGAAAATATGATCAATTTCCACTTAAACATTAACATCAAAAAGCTCGGTAAGTGCACCTCTTATTATATCGAAGTTTAGAACATTTTCATTTAACTCATTTTGAATAAATGTATACAGCGTTAAATAAAATATTATTTTACGCAAAGAATGCAACCAAGAAATAATGCACACAACCTATTATATTAACGGGTTCAAATGTCGATTGAATATATTGTTTAAAACAACGTTTATACATAAAAGTTTGCTAAACAGTGCCTAAATGCTATGAATAATTATTTGGTACTTGTCAAAAAGTCTAATGTAAAGTAAATTCTAAATGTTAAACAATTTTAAAAAATTAACAATTTATTTTATCAAATTTAAAATGCAAAAGCTTATTAATAAATGTAAATCAAATTTAAATCAAAACGTTTTGAACTATGTATACCGTACATAGTCCATAGCCAATTATAGTTTTGTAATGCAATCTTCAATCTGGAAATTTCAATTTAGTAAAAAATTATAATTTGCCAAACACATTTCAAGGTTTCTATTTAATTTGTGTAGTTTTTATGAGGAAATGTGTTTGATAAATGCTCTGTCTCTATGTATTTTAGTTGAATACATATATATTTATCTATGGGACTTGATTAAATGTACTATAACAACATATTTCTTCATTTTATAAAGTAAAATATACCGTGTGCTATTGCGTGATACGACGTGCTACAAATTCGGTTAATTATGTGAAATTATCGATCGATATTGATTATTTGTTTATTTTTTACGTATTGTTGCATTTTTTACTCCTTCGCCAAGTAGTTGTTAATATGTCTCTCAAAGAATAGCTTGAGAAACTTCTTGCTTTATTTGATATCGGTGCAAAGATTACTTAATTTCAGGCAGAATCTTCAATATGATTGGTTGTTATACCTGAATATGCTAAAAATAATAATTGATACTGCAACATGATTGGCTGTATTGTTAAATATAAATATCGCTATAACTTTTTTAATAATCATTTCCTAAAAAAAGAGTAGCAGATTTGGAATCAGCATAAAAAACTACATCTAATGGCATATTTAATTTTTTTAAAAGAGTTACCTATTCTGCAATTTCGCCGCAGAATACAGCATAGGTTTCAGTAGCGGATCGTGAAGAATAGAGTAGGATTGGAGTCAGGTCAGGATTTTATCAAGATTGATCAAAGCAGGTTTGAAGAGAAATCAATTTCAGGCCTGTTTATTATACAGTTTAATTAGCTTAAGTTGTAATGCCTAAAAGTCGCGCTTCTACTAATACCACTAATGGTAACTACCATGAATTGAAATGTTCAAGTGAAAATTGCCCGTGCTGAGTGAACTCAATTCCCTAAGGACTTTTTTCATAGAGAATTTCTTTGTGGTTTTTGTTCAGCGTCAAAGATATCTACTTTGTATCGCACTATTACCTCACTCGAGGATGGACCAATACGGCAAGAGAGACAATGTGAGAATATCAGGAATACCAATGAAGAAAAATGAAAATATTCACAGAGTTGTTGCTGAAGCAGTAAGTGCAACCCCATTCATGTTGACGATATATCGGTCTGTCGTTGGCTTCATGCTAAAAATGGTCGTTGTCCTACCATAATCGCTAAGTTTGTTCGAAAAGACACAAAACATCGGTTAATGAGAAATAGAAGCAGTTCGGAAAAAGGCTTGTTTTTCAATAATGACATGACTAGCTTTTGTTTCAAGGTGCTTTTTGAACTTAGAAAATTGGAAGATGTCAATCGAGTTTGAACCCACGAAGAAATGATATGTTTGATTGATTCTAAAGACAACAAGAAATTTCTCTCTGGAAGATCTTCACAAATTGCATCTCCAGGTTTTTTATTTAGTTAACAGACCAACAGATATAATAAAAATAAAAATTATCCATTTAATTCAAACTAGTTTAACTATAATTCTAATAAACTAAATTTTACGAATAAAAAATTAGTTAGTAATAAGTTAAAATTCATTCACTTAAATGTAAGATCACTGATCAAAATTTTTGATTCTTTTGAAGCATTTGAAGACCACCGGTAAAAGGCATGTCACAGTCTTCTCATTTTGAGAAAATCAGAAATTAAAGTTCAAAACTCTAAGGTGGGATTTACTCTTATCTTGTTCATGGTTTGTCTTATACCATAACTGTTTGTGACAGAATACATTTCCTGTAGAGAATCGTAGAGAAAATTAAATGATAATATGGCAAGAATCAATAAAAAGCAACACTCTCTTAACTTCTGTAATTCAAACAATTCTCATTGAATCAAAAGACAAAGTGAAAAAACTCCCTCGGCAAATGTGTACAGACAAAGAAAAGAAAAAGGTGTTTGCAAAATACAATATTCATGCCTCCACCTCAGGATCTGACATCTGCTCATGCAATTCATTTTGTAAACTGCCATCACGTGTCAGTGAATCATATAGGCATGATTTTGGGGTTCACAAAATCTTTTCAGAACCTGCAAGTCCTTAAACTTGGCCTCACTAAAGGGTAAGGGTTTCGGATACTGAATTTCCATCTCTGATTTCAAAACAGCCTCTGTTTTAGCAAGCAAAGATTTAGCACGCTTTATGACAACAGATGATGGAAAAATGTCATTCCAGGTGTATCTGAAGGATCAGTAAGGGACTCTTTGAGGTAATTAAGGCTTCCCTAACTGGTCGAGTGGGGAATGGACAGCTCAACTTGAAGAGAGGCGAATGTTTGGCTTATCGAGCACAATTCTATGAGAAGATCTTGCGATTTCAAACGGTTTAGTAAAAATTTGTTTCCTCACGCCATTTTTCTATGTACTCCAATACTTTGTTCACAAGATCCCCTTCGTCAGCAGGTTGTTTTGCAGTGGACCGAGTAGGATCTTCCTGGGGGATACCGAGAGTAATAGCTAATATTGAAGACTTGGCTCCATCATCTTCTTCCAGTGAGAGACTATTAACAACATGCATAAATTTGTTTTCCATCTCAGTAGTGTCATTGAACACAACGCTCACATAGTTGTTTTTGTCAGCGATGGATCACCATTAACGGAAACTAGTTAAGCTAATTTTCGTTATCAAAATCACTAAACTTATATTTTTGTCACAATTTTCACATTAAAGATCCGCAATTTCATCTAATGCTTAGATAATTTTTGAAAAGGGGGTGCGCTTTCATTGCTTTTCCCAATCTCTGATGCAATGGCTGTATTTAATTAATTTCATGGAGTAAATTGATTTGTTAGATTTTTATTGATAGTATTATTATATATTTCATTTAATTACTTTAGTTCATATTGTAGATGAAAAGTATTCATTATAAGATGAATATTTTTTAAAGACCAATTGTTGCTGTTTATATTTTATTAAAAATTTGCGAAATTACTTGAAAGCCACAAATATGTTTTGTAGAAATTTTTTCGCAATTGTCTAAAAGGTAAACCCAACAAAGTGTTTTTTAAATGCATTCCCTGTCCGGTTCATCTCGATCTATAGTTTTCATCTCATTTTCCAACCCTTAATTTGTATAGATTGTGACATTCACTACCTTATAATTTATGTTTACCATTATGGCAATTCTGTGTTCTGTTAGTTTTTTCTTTCACGTTGTTTTTCTTAATTTAATAATGAAGTTGTTGTAATTACCATTACCTACTCTGCTGACTTACACCCATTTAACAATAAATTTAAGCTTAGGATTTGCTACTCATAAATCACAACCACGCAGTCAATAACGTTGCAAGCATCATATATATTGATACACTGAAGCTAATAAAGCTGTCCAATTCGATTTTAACATGCTTGATAAATTTTTTCTCTTATATTCTAGTGAGATTTTTCATTAATGTTTACATTAATTTAGATTATTTTATATGTGAATGCCAGTTAATGATTGGGAAAAATGCAGATTTTGCATAAATAAGTCATTTAAGCGTGCGGAAGACTTCACTTTTCATTTACGTGATTCACATTGCACACGTGAGGGTGGATCCTACGTTTGTCACTATGGCCGCAATCAAGTATGTACATCTCTTCCACTTGAAGGAGTATCGGATACTGATTATGCCGCACATGTGATGCGTGATCATGTTTCTATATCTTTTCCTCGAGATCATAAGTAAGTATATATTTTAACTGCATGTCACAATGAATGACAATGTGTTAATTTGTGTTACACATCGCATCATTTTTTACTGATCAAGCTTGTGCAACTGTACAGCATATCATTTTCAAAATTGGTCGATTAAGAATTATAAATATGTACAAACATTTCTAAAATCAAATTCATTACTGAAATATATTTGGAACTAGACGCGAATATAAAACTGCAATGTTTAAATATATCAATTTATTTTGGAATTTATTTAATTTTTACAATTTAAATTTGAACGAATGTAAAATGCAGTTCATCTAAATATGAGCAAAAATTTTACTTATGGGCATTGTCGCTTGAATATCAGCCATTAATATATACGAACAGAAATCCAGTCTGCATTATAGTGCAATACTGTCTTATTCGGATCATTTAACATTATTTCTAGCCACTTTGCGTCTGGATTTGTGTCAAACAACCCGAATAAAGCCATGGAGATTACAATTTTCTGTTTGTAGATATAATCCGTATGCAGCAGTTGAATCTATGTTGTTCAGATAATTATTAATTTCATCTGTTAAAATATGTGCTATTTTTGGCTTACTGCTCTATTGTTTATTATTCTATTTTCTAATTTACATTATTTTTAATATTAACCCCCTAGAAATCGATGTAATTTTATTTTAATGCTCTATTATTTGTACAGGATAATTTTTCTAAATATTGCTAGCAAATGCATGTGCACTTCTGTTTATATATGAAGCACTGCGTAGAGAGTGGATGTGTTATGTGTGTTGTTCACACCTAGATTTTTCTAGATTTAGAAGTGTTTTTCCTATCTATAACCACCATGTTACTTAATAATTACATTAAGATAATAATTTGTTTTTCTATATTTGGTTTTTTGATATTATTTATCATTAACAGAAAAAGTGTTTAAATTGAAACTGTAGAGAATTTTTAATCTTTTACAAATATTCAATACGCATTTGTTTTCATCAATTAAAACACTCATTTAGATTGTAGTAGGATATTCTGCAATAGCGCGACATATTCGATGTAATGATGTGAGAAGTGATATTTAATCAAATTGTTGAATTAAATAATTAGCCATTATATTAATCTAAACGTAATCTAATCAGCATAAAATTATAAAAACAGCACAATTGATCATATACTCAATTATCAAGTATTCAAGTATTTCTAGTTAGGTTGTGTTGATGTTTGTTGTTTCTTGAGTATTCACTTAGCACTTAATATTTTTTCTGAAAGAATCTTTGACACAGTAATTTGTTAAATTCATTCAAAAAGTAGGTTTAAACTTAGTATAAGAAATCGCAAAGGTCTATATATATATATATATAGTAGACCATCAAGAACAAACAAAAGTTTTCGCAAATTACTCACAATGAGGCAAAAATATTGAGGTCTTATGAAGTTCAATGTCTAAGAGCCCCATAAAATGCAAAATCATAACAAACTTTTTTCGCCGCCATAAATGTTTTTAAAACCAAACCGGAACTTAATTTTTTAGCAATGCCCATCTGAGCTAAAATTTTAAAACTGGCTATCTTTAAAGCATAATCTCTATAGAAAACTACAATGCAGTTTATTAATGAGTTAAAGTGGGGAATTAAGCACGAGTGAAGTATAGTGATATATGTAGTGATTTTCCTCCCATGGATTCTTAATGTATGCTATACGGGCACGAACGAGTCAAAGTTAATGTTGGCAGCTGATCAACTCTGGATCCAATTTAAGATTTAGATGCTTTGTTGAACTGTTAGCAATAATCGACTACGTACATTATAATTCAACTCAAAATCTAAGCAAAGAGCGGATATAGTCTAAAGTATCTACATGTTACCCCTGTAGTTAGAACATGGTTGGTCGTTATCGTTAGTTAAGTTTTTAAGAAAGTTATTTGGGAATTCATTTATAATTACTGTTCGTTTATCAATTTTGTATCTTCCATATAATCAACAAGCAACATAGTTTTGTATGTCTTAAACACTGTTTGCTGAATTTTCCGGCTTTAGTAGAATATTTGCAACAATAATAATTACACAACTCAACTCGTTTCATCTTGTTCAATCGAAAATAATATGGATCAATAGAAATTATCCACATTTCTGGATACTCAATATTTCAATATATCGTTCAATATTTTTGGATCATTGTCAATTCGCAGATATCTTCTGAAATTTCCCTTGATTTACTTCTTGACTACGGTTTTGTCTTGATATGGGATTGCAATAGGTCTGCAAATTGTGTGCCACAACCAATCCTTTGAATTTTCCTACAAAATCTTTACACTGTAAATTAAGTTTGATGTCATTAAGCTTGTATAAATTATGTACACGATAGATAAAAATATTAAAATTATCCATTTGTATCTTTGTTTGGTATATAACTCTTTTTGTGTAAAGCTCAACTAAGTTCAAAAATTTTTTTGAGTCTCTTACAAATTTTGTTGGCGTCCCCTAGTGTAACATTATAATTATAGTTATTATTCCAAATCACAGTGTTTATTATTGCAATTACAGAACATGTTAAATTTTCTCTAAAATGTATGCACATTATTCTCGCAATAAACAAAATGTTACTTGGCTGATGAAATTGAACATTACTAACGTATATGGTGTGCTGCGATTTTAAATTTTTCCTGTTTAATGAAATTGATAAATATATTTTCATATTTTTAGAAGCATTCCTTTTAATGTTGATCCTTTTTCACCAACAGACTTTGTGAAATCGGATGATGAGACATCGGTCACTTCCCAACCGAGTGTTGTTACCGATCAAAAGAAATGGGGAGTTTTAAATGCGACTGTAAACTTAGCATCCCTACTAAATGATCCAACTCGTCATAGAAGCCAACATTTCTTCACTCAAGATTGGGGTCCAGAATTTGTTCCACAATCAATACAAGATCGCTCTATAGGTACTTCATTTTAATTAATTGTAAATATTCAATAATTTAATAATTGGAAGTCTAGCCACTTTAGGCCGTCACCACATCGTGTTTTGAATAATATATTATACTTTTAATTAATGATATTTGACATATTGAAAAGTATCAGGTGATGATAACTAGTTATGTATATATTTCAGATAATATCCTTTGATTTGGGAAGCAATTTCAAATTTGTGGAATAATTCATTTATTAGCATGTTTTCATTTTTAATGATTAAATTTTTAAATTTCATTTTGATGCTTAATAATTTCAAACACATTGCATGTATTTTCCAAGCGTTATAACTATCGATTTAATTACTCTTTGCCTAATACCTATATATCATCTCATAATACTGTCTTTATCTACTTTTCATTGGTGATTGATAATTACAGCTACTTATTTAAACTCGTAATGTGTTAGTTTACTGAAAATCTCAGAAATGTCAGTTTATTATTCATTTGAAAAATATAAAAGCTAAAAGTCATAATACCTGTGACTTTTGCCTAATTCTTGGGTGCATTTTTCATGAAAACTGTAGTCTACTTGCCTGATAAAATGAGTGAAAGTTGTAAAGATCTTTTGCGTATTCATGTATCAAATGAATTACAGACATGTAATTTGCATTCAATTCAGTTTAATTTCTTTTAATTTTAATTGTACACTGCTGTTGTTTTTACGCTCAATTTTACATTTCTCTATCAGAAACATTTCTTCTTCAATCAAATCACTGAGAGTTTTTGCTAAGTTTGTTTTATTTAGCATAAGCATTTTCAGTGGCGTACTCAGAGGGGACATGATGGAATGTCCCCCGCTTCCCCGTCAACTTTTCAAATTTGATTTTGACTGGATAAATCAAAAAATTTTCGTAAAAAATTGAAAAATCTAAAATCTAGAACGTGAAATGCATTTTTTAGGGTCTATTTTCTCAATATTTTCTAAAATTTACGCGGGGCTTCGCCCCGCATTGGGTAATTATGATGATGCGTACGCATCTGAGCATTTTATTCATTTCGTTATTCAATAGGTATCTATAAAAACATATATTCTTCAAATACTTTCGGCATTAGAAGTGTGTTATTGCTTTTATGTTCAACCACCACTCTATTGCTAAAAATGTTTACTGAAGAATTTTCACTATTAATCCGGTTTCAAAGTGACTCTTGTAATATCAGCTGGTTCCTTTTTTGAATTGTATTTATGTATGATGTTCACCTTTGTAATTAGGGATTGTCACTAAACCACGTTTAAAATGCTGGCGGATATTTCAGACTTCATCAGGAAACTAACAGCTCGCACATATTGCTTGCAAATCTATCCAATTCGGGTATAGAGATGTCATTTTATCAAAGAGTCTACATGTACATATACTTGATGTCTATTCTAAGCTACATTTTAGAATAAAAGAATTATCTCAAATTGATGGCAAGTGGTCCTATAGCAGATTGGGTGTATAATTATAAAATCCTTAATTTTAATTCTTACTCTATTAATTTGTAGTTTATTCAGAACTAATTAAATTTACTATTAAACGTTTAGACATAAACCTTTCTCTTATTCGCAATTATCAACGACATGCTTCTGAAAGACTGTCCACTCACATTAAGCAAGCCGAGCATTGCCCTGTTTCCCAGCCAGCCCCAAGTGTGGAAAGAAGTAGACTCTTGCGTCAAAGAGAACAACTTGCAAAAGTTGGAAACGTATTCTATAAAACGTCATTTGATTTATCCTCTTGTGAGCTTTTTAACTTAGTCTACCCTGATGACCTTCTTTCAAGTATTTCCAGCAAACATATAGAGTCTAAGATGGAAACGGCTCAGGTATTTTGGACTCGTAATAGCAATCTATTTGTTAGCTTTATTTTTTCACCCACCGCCTCATTATTTGTTTTAGGCTGTGTTTCAGCATCCACCTGTTATTTTTCTTGAATTAGGTTAAATTTAGCTGTATACCTAATGGTTTTTCAGAACTTCATTTGTATATTTATATTTTTACTTTAATATTTTCACTCGTTTTCTCATATTTTTTATATTGAATATAGAGTAATTTAACGAAGTAATGATTTTATTTTTAGAATCAACATCAGGCTGAGTTGATACAAAAGTTTTCCATCACTCAAGAAAAATTGACACAACAA
This sequence comes from Hofstenia miamia, assembly GCA_900660155.1. NCBI lineage: Eukaryota > Metazoa > Xenacoelomorpha > Acoela > Hofsteniidae > Hofstenia > Hofstenia miamia. The sequence goes on from CABFPE010000081.1 coordinate 225,493, forward strand.
TTGGATGCTGTTGAAATTGAATTATCGCAGCAAATTTCCAGTAGGACATCGTTTCTTTTCACAGCTCTCACTTCACATGATACATTGAGGAGTGATATCGCGCGTACGGCAGCAGCAGTAAAGGCCACCCGGTCTAAGATGTCTGAAAGTGCAGAGCTATGTGTTATCCCATTTTGTAACGTAATTTCAGCCATTAGAAAGAGAGAAAGATTACGCAGTGTAGCTCGCATGCTACATCTTATCTCAGCCGCCTCACGTGCCCAACCCGGTGTGCAATCACTTCTAAGTTGTGGAGATTATCTTGGAGCATTAGAACTCATTGTTTGCGCGTGTGAGGTTCTCACTGAAACACCTAAGCTTTCACAATTGCGTTGCTTGGCATTTCTCCCCTCGCAATTGAGCGAACTACGGTGCTTGATTTCTCGTTTGGTGCGTGCTGAGCTTACCACTTCCTTGCGCTCTGATGAAAATGATGAAAAAGTGCGTTCTCTAGTGGTTGCCGCTGATTCTCTTGGTGAGGCATGGGCCGAGGATTACATATCAGAATGTAAATTCACCTTCACTGCATTAATAAAGCATGAACTTGCTACAGTTGCCAGTGAATTAGACGTTGATGTGGATGTTGAAATTAAATCCCTAGCATCTCGAGTGCCTTGTCATAAATGGCAACAATTGATTGAAGAAATCACTCAAAAGTTAAATATTGAGTTGAAGAAATCCATTGATAGATTGCGTTTTGTACGAAACACTTCTGAAAGTGATACATTAAGTGAAGGAGCCCTCTGTAAGTCGGCGCAGGATCAAGCAGCAAAGCTTTTATCTGCAAAGCTTGAACTTTGGAGTCAGTTGGGGCCTAAGGAGTATCGTCAGTTAGAAGGTAGTATGGAACTACCTCTTTTTGGTGGAACTATGCGTACAACTTGGAGCCGAGGTGTGCAGCGGTTTCTTAACAAATGGCATTCCGAAAGACGAGGAGAGTTAATTTTACTTTTAGAAAGTGAAAGATGGCGTAGAGTTGATTCGGTCGCGCCTGAATTCCAAGCAATTGCAAATACGTTACTGCCATCAAATAATGTTGAAAATCAAAGCAATTCTTTTCTTTATGCGGCTGGTGAAGGTTATGCATCTGTCAACACAACCCTTCTCCTGATTAAAATTCTTGGGGAATACGCTCGACTATCCGGGCCATTCACAGCGGCATCGTTGGCTGTTCATACCAGAGATCTACTGTGTGCCTTTAATGCTCGCTGTTCAGAACTACTCTTAGGTGGTGTGGCTTTACAGGTAATTCCATAAATTATATAATTTAAATACATTTTTGTGCAAATGTAGTTGTTCTAGTCGAAAACTAGCAGGAATATTTGAAGTGTCAGTAACCACTTAAAATATTTCGCCAAACCTAAACTTTACACTTCTTTATGCATGGTTATAAAAATGTGTTATGAAAACTATATCTAAATATATAGGGTTTTCTCTCTTCAAACTTAAATTATAAACAATACTATCATAAAATATTTTTTGGCGAATTCCTTATGACTGTTGACCTCAGAAATATATGTATGAAATATATAGAAAAGTTGGGTCTCTATTTTGCATTAAATATTTAGGTTGTTGGTATGAAAGTAATATCTTCCAGATGTTTGGCTTTGTGCGCGCGAACGTTACAGCTAGTGACTGTCATAATACCGCCTTTGCGGTCGATTTTCGATGATGCACCTAGCATGCAGTCGTCATGGGATAATTTAGTATGGGACTATAAAAAGCATTTGAATAACGTTTTGGAGAAATTGATTATGATTGCAGTTAGCTGTTTAGTACAATCGTTAACCAGTTGGGATTTAAAGCCGCCACAGCCATCATGTGCTTTTCAACAAATGGTTTCACATATGGTACGTTTCCATGGAGCAATTTATGGATCGCTAGATGACTCTTCAACTAAATATGTTCTTTCAAATGTTACGTCACGCTTAGGAGAGCAGATTGCTGAAATTCTTAAACGTCGAGATGTTAAACAAGATTGTTCCAATCCGCTCTATAATTTGGTCTCAACTGAACTAATATTCTATGATGGGAAAGTATGTCAACTGCCTCTAACTACTAAATTGTCAGATACCATTTGGCGCAAATAGTATTTTTGCACACTTCTTTGCATTTTTCATAACTCACAATTGATTTTCTTTGAAATGTTATATTCAAAATTCATTTTATAGAAATGCAAGGATGCTGTGAATTTTTCAAACACTTATACGCGTGCAAACGCATAAATTGGTGCTAATTGTTATTTATTTTAATTCTTTGTATCATTTGCCAGGATTTTGGGAACTATAGCTAGAAATATTGTACAATTTGTTAATGGTTTATAAAAATATATCATTTGTATATAAAGTCATTTTCACATGCGTTTTTACTCTAGTGGAAGTATATTTTTGTATTTTGGTTGTTATGAAAGTGTATTAGTTCATAGAATTATTGCTATAATAATTTAACGAAATATATATATAGTACTGGCCAACAGTTTGGGAACAGTAACCTGTATAAAGCGTGTTTTATGATATTTCCTGGAAACTTCGTAAAGTTCTTGGAATTCCCAATTTTTTCTTAGAATTTACAACAGATTCATTTAGCCAATCAATTTTACACAACTTTAGATTTACACACACTACATTTTCACTGAAAAAGCACTATCATTATAGTTTCAAATATGGTCCGTGGTAGTGAAATTTCATCAACAAAGCGTGCTCAAATTCATATCTTGTACTAGAAGGGGTACAATTATCGCGCTATAGCTGTTAGAATGGGCGTGTCAGTATCTTCGATATCCAGAACTCGCTATCAGCAACTGCAAAATATTTCCTCTCGCAAGCGGTCTGGAAGACCAAAAGTGGCAACCCCTCAGACTGACCGTCTCAATTACCGTTACGTCGTCAATCAAGCATTCTCTTCATCTTCTGAAGTCAAAGCAAATCTAGGTGTGGTAGTGCAGAATGTATCAACACGCACCATTAGGCGTCGATTGAATACTACATTTGACCTTCCATCGTGCAAACTGCCAGCCAAACCCCGATTGTCTTCAAAGAACACTACACCCCTGAGATGTGGCATCAAGTAATGTTTAGTGACGAATCCAAGATTTACGGGTTTACATCATACCGGCTACACGTTCGACAACCAAGAAACCAAAGATTCAACACACGCTACACGCAACAAACAGTCCATTCAGCACCTTCTGTGATGATTTGGGGTGCTATAATTGCAAATGGGCGTGATGGTCTGCATTTTGTTCATCACAACGAGACAGTCACAGCCAAGGCCTACCTCAAAATAATTAAGGAGAAAGTTTCTATATTTATGCAGTTTCGCTTAACATCTGTACTACAACAAGATGGTGCTCCTTGCCACAGCACCAATGTTGTGAAACAGTGGATTGCATCACAACTCTTTCGGCTGCTTGAGAACTGACCGGGAAAGTCGTCAGACCTCAACGTTATAGAAAATTGCTGGCATCACATCAAAAACTGTCTGAGGAAGCGCCAATGCACATCACTCGACGATCTGAAGGAGCAAATTGAAGTGGTATGGTGCACAGAGATTGCTGATGATTATTGTAGAAAGCTGGTCGGGTCAATGTCAAATCGCATTACTGCATGTTTGGCCAATAATGGCGGACATACAAAATATTAGTGAGCTTTTCTGAATTAACTATTTACTTTCTACACGGTCTTATCATATTGTTTCTACATTGTGTCATTATTTTGTTTCTACATTGCGTTTTTTAGTGTAAAATACAAAAATTCTAAATTTGGAAAGTGTTCACAAACTTTTGGCCAGTACTGTATATATATATAGTTATTTTGATTTTTTAACAAAGCTATTAGTTTCAACCACTGATTTTTGATAGCATTTCTTATATTTCCATTAGAGATGTTACTGCAATTGAATATATGAGTTTATCATATTTATTTGGCAAGCTGATGAATGAGCTGGTCATATGAAATCAATGGTATTCATATCAATCAGAATCAAGTGTAGGAATCCAACAGTTTGAGTTTACTAAATCTTGAAGACTGTAATATTTTGGAATTTGCAGCTTAATTCTAAAAGAAGGACATGTTGAATGCAATTGTAGTATGTATTTTAAAGATGTTGAAATTGATTTGGTGTGTGGTACTTGTACATATAATTTGAAGTTTCCTTTTTACTGTCAAACTATCAGCTAGTAGTTTTCATATTTGCTATAGACATTAGAAATCATGAAATCCGGGTTCTAATTGATAATTGGACTTACTCAATTTTAAAATATGTAACTTATAGAAATTTAGTAGAATTATAAATTTTAACTAATGAGGTGTGTCGTACACACCTAACACCAAGGTAATCGCGAAAAAATTGGTCACATCAGAAATTTCTGAATTTTTAAACACAAAATGTATCAATTGCAATTGTTTAATATTTACGTAGTTAAATGGTAGGCGGTGTACGGGGTTTACCTTGTCATCCAATCAAAATTTAGCACTACTGAAGCAGAATTTAGGAAAGGTTCTATTATTACTTAATGATCTGCCAAATGAAACTTTTTTATTTTTTGTTTTATGCAACGTCAATGGGTCAAAATTTCAAAAATCAGGGAAAATATTAATTTGGATTTATCATGCAACCAATTGTCTATTTTAGAAGAAATTCTAATTGTAATGTATCAAAATATACTTGCCCATGACTTTTTGTTTTAGTGTGTTGTAGACAGTGCTCTATGTCTCCTAGTGTTTTGGAAGCCAACACTAAATATTTAACGTTTTATGAAAAAAAGATCATTTATTATTAAATTCCTGAAAAATTTTCGGCTCAGATTTTTTTCCATTTATTCTTAGGTTCACAAAAGTGCTTAAGGGCCTAGAAAATTATCTTTTCTTCATTCATGAAAAGTTTCATGGGAATTTGTCGAATCGTTTTCAAAATGTAACGTTTGAAACTGCTATTTTGAAAAAACGACATTAAAACATCAATTAAAATATACTGTAATTCCACATGTTGCCTTCATCCTTTAACTAAAATGGTACCTCTCTCAGATGAATGATTCCATGTATAGTCATAAGAAGGCAGCCATCATAGCAAAGATAATTCTTAAACAACTGGGGAGCTTAAAATTGAATATTTCTGATAGAGTAAAATGTGATTGAATCACATAGGTTTACATTTTTACCTACAATGTTAATTTGTCTTGCATTACCCTGTGTTGGTGACATCAGCTCCCATTTCATTTGATTTAATTAAAGAAATTAAGCTATTTGGAGCAGCAGCCGATTTGACAGAAATAATTTTGATATCATCGACGCCATGATCGTAGTCAAAATATTTTTGAAAAGCAATCTGGTGGAGGTGTCTGTATTTTTATATCTGATGACATGAAATGGTAGATTGGGAATTTTATGAGATCCTTTGGATTCATATTTTCCATTTGAATCTTATTCTTGTGAATGTATATGTTCCTCGCGATTCAGTCAGGGAAAACAACTATCTAACTATATAATTTCTGGAATTGAAGAAATAAATATATCATATTCAAATAAGCAGATCATTGTCTGTTGTGATTTGAACAAATTTGATGTGTCACATCTGCAGTGAAATAGGAAATAATAATGGAGAAAAAGTTGCTAACTCGGAAAACCAAAGCCGTATATAAAATCATGTGTAACGATCCAACTTTTTTTCAAAAACTATTATTCACATACACTCTAATAAATGACCACGTATGATTTATTGTGAATACTTATTGACGGTCTATCTAGATTGAATCCTCCCATCAATCCTCATATTATGAAGTGGTATACCAGTGTCCTCACCAGAAGAAGCCACTTACCACTATAAATGGCCAACATTCTGCAGTTCGTTACATTGAACTTGGAGTTCCTCAAGGAACTATCAGTGGTCGTTTTTTTTAACGGTGCTGTCGATAACATTTATCAAATAGTCAAATAGAAGACACAGCTAACTTCTAATTATCAGCTTTTGCTGACGATAATACTCTTATTGTACCTGGCTTGTACGATTTTGGAGACAAGAGCAATTTTGTAATCAGTTCTCTTGAGGCTCATTTTTTATCCAAGAACCTTAATTTTATTATAGCAAGACGAGTGAAGTTCTCATTAACTTTGGTCAAGGCTCTGTCCCTGAGCTGCAAGATATCACACAATAATCTGTAGTAAAATTGCTTGGTGTGTACTTTGAAAAGGCACTTTCATTTTCTCATCACATCAGGCGCATGGCTAAAAAGCTACTAGTAAGTTGTATTCATTGCTGAAATTGAAACATCTTGGATTTAGCCAATATGAACTACAAACACTATACTATGCATTAGTTATGCCCTCGCTAACATATTGTTGTTCAGTTTGGGGAGGTTTCTCAAAATCCCTTATGCTGCTCTTAGATAAAGTTCAGAAAAAAGCTTTACGCCTTAAAATTATATCAAACTATGCTCCTATTGAAAAAATCATAACCAAAGTTGATAATACTTCTTTAGCAGATACAGACTTCTGTGAGACATGTATTGCAAGATATATTGTCTCACCGCTCACACAATGTAGAGAGACGACTGCGTGGGGGAGGCTCCCTGGAGTAATCAAAACTAACTCTGAACAAGAACTTTTTCTATTTCCATATCGGCTCCTTCGTGGAATAAAAATCTAGTATTTCTATAACTTAAATGGATGTTTTTATCCGTTTAAAAATAATATTTTTTTATTTTTATTATAGTCATTGTTATAAAATTTGTATCCTAACCATGATTTTGAAATATAATATTTCTTATTGAAGATTTTTAAATGCTTTTTAAAAGATTTCATTTTTTCAATATTTTTAATTTCTTTAGGTAGCAAATTCCAGGTTCGAATGGCGACATTAATGAAGGATTTCTTTAAAACGTTTTTCTTATACTTAACACATGTAAAAAGCTTTGATCTTGAATTCTGTTTATGAGTAAATCCCGGTATTTTAATCTTATTATAAGGTGGTAGATTTCTGATTAGCTTGAAGAATGTCAGAAGGGTATTCAATGCAACCAGTTGTTTCGGAAAAAGAACTTACCTAGAAATGTACTGTTTGGATTTGATGAGTTTTTCGTTGTGATGTTTAATGCCCATCTTAATTGAATATTAAGTTTTTTATAAAGCACTTCGCTTAGGTCAGTAAATTAAATGTTTGCGTAATAGAGGTGACTCATGATGAAAGCATGGAAGAATTGGATTATTGCAAAAGGTGGTAATTGCCTAACTACTATTGTCATACTTTTTATAGCTATAGCTAATTTTCTAACTATTAAATTGATGTGAGAGTTGAATTTTAGCTTTGAGTCAATAGTTACTCCTAGGTACTTGAAAGTGTCAACAATAGGAACATTAATATTATTTACATTTAAAGTCACTACAGAAACATCGGCTGCAAAATACGAAATTCCGTTTTAGCTTCATTAATATTCAACTTGTGCATACAAAAGTATTTTGACAATTTGTTAGAATTCAATTCAATAGATTCCGCTTCTAGGTGCATTGATGATTTATCAGTATTTCTACGTATTTATTGCTAAAACAATTTCTGAATATTGATTTTTCTTCTTCTTCTATCGCTGAAAATGTATTAAATTGCAATTAGTTATAGAATGCATGTCATTTATATAAATACTAAAAAGAAGAGGTCCTAGAATCGTACCTTGTGGCACCCCATTGTAAACCGGTAAAGTAGTAGAAGACGAGTCCGTTTCATCCCACTTTTTTCTGATTGGTCGAGAGGGGGAGTCCAGCCCGTCCCACTTTTTTGTGATTGGTTGAGAGGGGTGGCCTTTGACCTGAGCGTCGTGGATATTGCCGGGGGTGTTTTACTAACGTCATGGATGTACTTTTACTAGTTTTTGTGGTATTTATGTGACCTAATTTAGTTTGCATTTTTTTTACTTTTTACTTTCCCACATTTACTTACTTACTTTTTTAGTTTTACT
>CABFPE010000081.1:256471-279388 GCA_900660155.1 Hofstenia miamia
ATTGTTGGTTAACGTTAAACAGCCTAGTGTCCGTTTTAAAAGACAAAACGTTTTCCAAATTTACGAAGAATTTTCTCTGATCCTATCACCAATTTGAAAATCTTGGGGAATGGGTAGGTGTTTTGGGAAACATAATTTACTACAATGTTGAAGCGTTTTTCTGTTCCTGAGGTTATTGAAAAGTTTAACACGTTTTCCTTGAAAATTTCCCATTTTTAAAAATATTTAATTTCTCTCATACCTAATGTTCATGTGTTTATACGGTTTTGAGGCTAAGAAGCAACAAAGAACTTTGACTGATACTTCGCGCAACAGCAAGCCTCGATGGGACAGAGCCAGCGCGCGGATTTAGAACAAAAAAGAAAGAGGAGACTCTTCTCTATGCATGTCGTCCCTTCAGATTGATTAATAGTTTTTCAGCTATAAGCGTTGAAAAATTTTTAAGCGTTTCAAAATTTCTGAAAAATCATAGGGCTGTTGAAGTTTACATTTGAATGCAACCTATCGACTTTCAAAATAGTAATTTACCAGTATATACATATTTAAGAATGCATATATAAATATATATATATATATATATATGTATACAGCACATATATACAGTATATATATATATATATATCCCGCAAATACGAATACAAATCTTCCGTATGACCGGTTTCTTGAACTCTTGTAGCCTTGAAATAACTTGCGTCATGAAAAAATGCACCTTCTTTCTATATTTGCCTGGCTGCTTCAAACAGAAACATTCGTAAACGCATTTGTCGAAAAAATGGTTTTTGAAAAGACTAATGGTTTGCTTGAAATACTTTCATTACTTACGAAAACAACTGTACACTTCTAATCTGTATGTACATTCCCCCAAAACAAAGTGAATACAGCATTTGTCCTGAAACCATCGAAGAATGCTTAAAATCTTACCTAAATGCATTTGATTTACATTGTTCTTTAACAGGAACTACTAACAAAGAGATATATATTGTTGGTGATTTCAATCTATCATCTGCTGAATGGAATTCATAAGTAGTGTATAGTAACGGACAGACCCTTTCACAAAGGAGTTCTCGTAAGACCTATGGCTATTTGCCATGTGAGCGTGGATGAATTCTATTAGAAACCATCTAGTGACGAAATATTTTTGACAAACTAAGTTGAACAAATTGATTTTTAGACTAAATTTTGATTTCTGAATTATAGGATTTGGGCAAACTGATATATTTGATTACAAGAAATGTTTTGTCAAAATTAAATTGAGCACAATAAATTTCAGATAAAATTTATATTTTTGAATTCTAGGAGTTTAATGAAAAGTTCTTGTTATGACATGTTCATTATAAAAATGTTTTAATCATACAACATGATAATTTAAGGAAAAGTAATGCATAGAACCATTCTATACATTTCCATTATTTAGGATCTCTATGTATTTGCTACAATTGAATTTGTTTTTGCTAATATATTCACTTTAAAGGTGTATGCATTTAGTTTTTCAAATACAAAGAAAAAAATATTTGCAAAACTTAATACATAAATCTGATATAAGACATGGTAATATGATAAAAATTTAATCATGTAAACATGATTTATGTATATGATAAAAGCAAGTTTTTTGAATAAAGTATACATGTGATAATATTTATACATATACATGTTGTATATACGGTGTTTTTCTACTCACGTTGTAGACTTTACACATCTGTTAACGAAAATATAAAATGCAGTAATAAAATGATAAAGTTATTTGAATAAGTTCTTCTTCTCTTTTTCATATAACGAATTTCATCTACAGTTCAATGAACATAGATTATATTCGTTATAACTTCATTGTTGGATGGGAATGAGCCAGGAAACCTACGTAATGTATATTTCTTGTACGTTATGAATTTCACACCATAGCGTCTAAATTAATTGTTAATAAACAGGCACTATTAAAACAAGATGACGTTCGCAATCAAAGCACATGACAATTGAAAATTGCAAAAAATGAGAAAAAAACAACATTGTTATTTAAAATAAAATATAGAAACGGTTAAAATTTAAGCAAATGCTGTAAAAAATTTACATAAATAACGTTTTTATTTAAGATGAAATATATAAATAGTTAAAATTTAAAAGTAGTAATGTCAAAAATTTACAACAAAAAAATGGTTTTATTTATGATAAAGTATATAAATAATTACAATTTCAACTAATGATGTTAAAAATTTACATAAAAAACATTTATATTTACGATAAAATATATAAACGGTTAAAATTTCAACTAATGATGTTAAAAATTTGCATAAAAGACCTTTTTATTTTCAATAAAGTATATAAATAATTAAAATTCTAACTAATGATATGTTAAGTATAAGAAAAGAAATTTAAAGAAATCTTTCATTAATATTGCAATTCAAACCTGAAATTCGCTACGTAAGGAAATTACAAACACATTGAATAATTGAAATCTTTTAAAAAGCATTTAAAAATCTTCCTTAAGCAAAAATATATTTCTGGTACATCATGGTTAGGACATAAATTTTCAACAATGACTATATGATAACTCGTCATTAAAATAGAAATATATAGTAATTTATCCATAGCCTGTAAGATTTGTTACTTTTTGTAATGTATGTTAATTTGTATATATTTTTTTTGAAATTATTGACGCTATTCAGATATATTATCAGTTATTACATTGTAAACATTTATCTGTATATAGAATCTCTTATCTTATCTTATCTTATTTTATCTTATTACACTAATTCAATGTTTAAGGTATATTTAATTCCCTTACACTACACAAAAATGTAGAAATGTAAAAAGGAAAAGAAGAACAGACAGTCAACTTCGGCATTACATCTTTTCGCAATATACCGTGAAAAGCGACCTTAAGTGAAATATCTTAGAGCTGCTGAAACAAACGAAATCTTATAGATTTTCGTTGCGGTTGATGGGAGATGATAAGCTTGCCGTGTACTACTCCTACTTTTATGCTTCTTGATTTCCTCATATGAAGGGTGAAAAGGGGTCCTTTGAATTTTCTTGACCAAGCAAATAAAATGATTTCTGGACTTGTCCTCTACAATTTGTGACATTATACATCTCAATTTTGGCTCACGAAGTATTCTCGTATGATATGCTAGTGGTCGTCGCAAGTTGGACCGCAGCTGGTCATTAATATTGGTTGCAACAACACTTGCTGCGTATAGATACTTAGGAAGAAGGTATTACTAGAATACGGTAAGTTGTATATCCTTGTCTAAGAATTTGACTATTGGAGCAAAACATTTGACAATATAACATAGTTCTTTAACAACCATTTTTACATGATAATTCCAGATTATACGTAGTGTCAGATACACTCCCAGATATTTAACAAATTTCGGATGATGTAAGCTTTCATTATTTATCGTATTTTTTTATTTCGTTACCAAGTTACATAAACTTGCTGGAAAGTTTTGATTGCTGAATGACATTTCATACGTCTTTTCCAAGTTGATTTTATAGTTGTTATCTGTTGAGAATTTAAGAGAATTTAAAAATTGCGTCAATGTTACACTGATATTCATCCAGGTCATCTTGGTTACATAATTTCAAGATGAGTACAGTATCATCCGAATACATGATAATTTTTGCAAAGTTGGAAGAGAGATTGTTTGTGACAAAACGTGAAGAGTACACCAGACATTGACCCCGTTGAGGACTTCCGACATTCAGAGGCCAGTAATCAGTGTTACAGTGTGAACCATCTGCTTTCATTGCTTATTGAAAATGGTCTAAATATGACCTAAGCTAGAGCGGAACCATGGAATTGTATTATCTGTGCCACTTGCTATCATCCGAATCAATTTATTATGTAGTATCGTATCGAACGCACTTGAATAATCTAGGAATAGAAATTTAACAATTGCTTTTCCTTGATTCAGGGACTTACTTATTTCATGTGCCAAGTTCAGAATAGCATTCATAATCGATAGATGAGGATGATGTGCAAACTGGTTATCTGCCACTCAATGCAATATTGTTTCGCTAAAAAACGCAAGTCCAACTTTATCAAGACAATGGGCAGTAACGGGAGTGCCCGTGATCGGACAAAATTTGAGAGACTTCTTTTACCAGTTTTTGGTATAGGTGTTATGAGTCAACGCTTCCAAACTGAGGGATATGTTAACTCTCTGAAATTCCTTGTAAATATTTGGGAATGGGGAATAGATAATTCCTCTGAAGTTTGTTTCAAAAGTGATGGCCTAACAATGTATGATCCTTTTGAGGTAACCGATTTGACTTTCCCAAATTGGTAATTTGGCACAAAGATTGTTTGCTGTATTCTCAGTAATTTTTCAGACGTTTCTTGTACAAAATTTGCACATTCATTTTACGTATTTTCATTTCGATTTGGTTTTTAATCAAATCTACAGTTTTAATCTTTCACTCTCTTAGCAACAAAATGTATATCAATCGATGACAAATTATGCTTCCTATAAGTTTATTTAAAAAACATTAGACAACATTGCCTCCTAACTGAACACATTTGAAAAATCTGTTAATTAAGTCCATCATATTCTTCTGCATTGTGAGAGTAATTTTTTCTATTTACTCCCACAAATATTGCTTCAGGTTTTGCAAATTCTTTGGATTTTTCTTTTCCAAGTCGTCCTTCATGAACCCCCAAAAATTTTTATTAGTGAAAGGTCCTGTGAGTTGTGAGGATGCTGCAAAATTTGCAGATATTTCTCTGAAGAATCTTTGGGTATGTCTTGAAGTATGTAGGGTCACACCAATATTGCTGAGGAATCCATCCTGTTCGATAATACCGATCCGCAAATGGAATAAACTCTGCTAAAACATCAGACAGTATACTTTGAACTGTATATAGTACCTTCTCCACAATTTTGTCAAAATCCGTGTGGAAACTAAAAAGTTTCTTTTATCTTCCTTAACCATTTCAATTTTGCTTTAATGATTTGTATTTGCAGTATTTTCTCTATTTTTCATGATGGCCATTATTGGAATTGCTAATTACGAGCTTGAAAACCATATCAATAATGTGATTTAAACTTACCATAATATTGCATACCATATTTTCACCCCTGTGCATTGGGGTACGCAGGATTTTCTGACAGAGGAGCTAAAAAGTTATTATGTGAAAGATGCGTCACATAAACGCAAATTTTGAGTCAATTGTGGATGGCTTAAATGCTTTTGGAGAAATATTTTCCTTAAACATGAAACAAAACATCAAAGAAAAATTCGACTATGATATATCTCATAACTTAAATGATAACTGGAGGCCCTTGACGACTCCTTCAGATACATTTGCATATCCTCTAAAGGTCAAAGCTGTGATATGATTCCATCTATTTTTTACAAGTATGCTCCTGCTGAGATCAGTGATGTTCTATGTCATATTATTAACTGCTGTATCCTGGAGAGATATGCTCCATTTGTCTGGAAGGAAACATTGATCAAGCCTATACCAAAGAAACAATGTGATTGCGTTCAGAAGAAAACCTGTTCTTGATTCGATTTTTGTGAACGTATTATTCATATTATTAAATTGAATTTTAGACTTTTTGCTAGTAGTTTGAAAAATGATGTTTTAAGGAAACATGTTAAAAGGCAAATTTTGCTAGATTAACAAGAAACGTTAGTGACTGAAAATTTTTCCCGGCTTAGCAAAGCCAAAACAATTATCAAGAAAGTCACTTAGTGATTATCCTTAAAAACGTAGTTGTCTTTTTAAAATGACAAAGCGTTTCTCACATTTTCAAACACTCTACTCTAGATTTTCAAATTGTTGGTGAAGGTGATCCGTGAAATCGTGAAAATTTGTACAAAATTGCAATAATTAATGTATTTGAAAACATTGACTACTTTTTGATAAAAATTACGGTGTCTTAAAGTTCATTGAAATCATCCGTATAATTAAGGCTCAGATAATCATTATTATAATTCCATGCAGGGGCGGATATAGAACAAATTTTTAGAGGGGGCCCAATGTAGAGTAAAATGCTAAGTGCATAATTGGGTACTAGAGAGGGCATAAAACTATTGAATTTTCAATGTTTAAAATTCATCACTATGTACGATCTTCATCACCATGTATGAACTCCAAAAATGGAAACATAGAATTTTTGCAATTTTTCAAGACAGCATATTTTTTTCAAATTTAACATTACCCTTTAATGTTGTGTTCTTAGGGGGGGGGGTTTGTATTACGCACTACAAAATAAATCAATGGTATAAGATTAAATAAATTACAAAATTTTCACCTCATGAATGTGTACTTAGTCTCAATTTCAATCAATATTGTCAAATATGCTCATAAAATTCAAGAAAATAAACCAATTCAAAAATGTAAAGCTCTTGCTAAAATCAATGAATTTTAAACTAAAAAATTGTGCTGAGTTTTGAGTTGACACACAAATCTGTTTTTTGATTTTTGGAGTAGGTGCATTGTGTTGAAGTTGAATACAAGGAGAAAATCATATTTAATTATTACTCATGCAATGCCTAATATTGTACATTGTTCTTTTGGGCATAAATTTATTACTATTAGTCTATGTGCTACAGGGTAGCCGTAGTTATGCTAATCTTATTTCACTAGTATTTTTTAAAGTACAATAATTTACAATTTTATGCTAAAATTTAAATGCCATACAGAAAAGAAAGGAATCTTAACTTAAATAGCTAATAAATTTCCAAAAATAAATATATACTTGCCTATACAATATATTTTAAGAAATTTGAATATTTAATGCAAAAAGTAAATATTAATATTTTTAATAAAATGAAATTTCAGGATCTTTAGGACGCATTATAGTGTAAAAGTTCAATGAAATACATTTTACAAGTACCATATCTTTCAAGAAAATGTAAAAAACTGTTCTTCTTCAATTCATTTGACTGTATTAATGAATTCTCTTTTGTAATTTTAATGAATTTTTCTTATTTTAGAGGGAGTCCTAGCCACCTCTCTATCCGCCCTTGATTCAATGGTATATCAGCATCTTCAAACATTTCTTCCGACAGCTCCTCGAGTCCCCAAGGCTCATTAAGAATCCTCCTGTCAAAACCAGAGATCATGGCTTCTACAACGCCTCGCAATAGAGCAGATTTTTAAAACGCAATTGAAATCATCATACAATTTTAAGAAATTCCTAGAGAATTTAATCTTAGACAGGCTAGTGTCATTTTTCACATTTTCAACAAACAATTGATACATCTATTAATGAATATGCTCGAACATAATGTTGAAAATTTGTACTAAGGCTTATTGGCGTGGCTGAAGTATTTGAAAAGATTTACTATTTTCTTTGATTATTGCGATATTTTACAAGGGTTTCCAATTATATCTAAGCGTAATGTTCAGGTAATCATGAGGACTAGGGTCCATGGTGTACTTTATGTAGATAAACCGTCCAAACTTAATCATGCATGTCATTGTAGCGGTAATGCCTGCATCTGGATTGGAAAATTCGCAAAAAATGCATGCCTTGATGGGATCGAGTGTGGTGTCTTTATGAGTTGCGTGCTCACAATTTTTTTGCAAAAATCAAAAACAATTAGGAAAATCCAAACCTGCTTAAGGTTAATATTTATTTATTTACACATTCCCACAAAAATAATAATTTTTCGAACTCTTAGCCCCTCTAATTTTTAAGGGGATTGACGTCACTGCCGTCTGTAATTACACAACAAAATATCAATTATCTGACTAATTATAAAATAAGATGTGCAACTCAAGAACAATAAGTAAAAAAGTATTTATTAAGTTTTATGTAACTTATAAACGTAACCAAGAAACAAACATTTACTTTCATGACTAAGCTCAAATGAAGAAAGTTGCATTATTTATGTTCTTAATAAGTTTGTAAACTTAATACATGAATATGTACATGAGAACTTAAATATATGTTATTTAAAAAAAATTTATTAAATTTAATCATTTAACCGCATTCTATTTCTAGTGAACATTTATACTTAATATTAATTAATACTGAAAATTCCAAATTAAGAAAAAATAATTTCAGGAGATAATACTTTGTGTGAAATACGAAAATCACATTCTCAGTTGAATTCCTCCCTTGTAGATTAAGCAGTTAAAGTTTTTTGTTTCAAAGTCGTTTTTTTAACCGTAGCTATTAACAACCGATATGTTGTGGAAGCTTTTACGAGACCAACTAATATTTATGGATTCGAATTCGGATATGCAAGTAAATTGCCTGAATATTCGAATTCGAAATAAAACAAGTGAATTCACTGGGCCCTACTACAGAAACAAACGAAACTCAAAATATAAAAAACTTCTGAAACCATTAAAACTATTTAAGACACCCATGTCATTTCTGTATTTCAATGGTTACGTAATAATGAGCCTGACTTCATTGTGATGAGCACTTTTTCTGTAATATAATTTACAAACAAGCCTTAAGGAAAAAATTGGTCCAGTAGGATGCCATCAAATCCGAATCGGTGACCCAGTTGTAACTCTGCATGAGATACATCGAAACAAATCTACGGTCCAAACTCAGTAATGCAAAGACTTATAAGCTTGCATGTTGTATACGAATTTTAAAGAATTGAATTTTTTTAGAACAAGTTTTAAACGTTTTAACTATAACTACACAGCTATTTTTATGTTTTGTGATGGCTTTTATACAAATCTTTTAAACGTGTATAAGTCCCGAGCTAATTAAGATATCTAAAATCTGAAAACGTCCAAGGATTTCAACTTTAATTCGCGCCTGGTTGCCGACACAAAGGAACCAATAGAGCCAAAGGAACGTCTTTCAAACATATTTGCAAAAACAAAGTGAAGAATTAACAAAAAATTTATTTATTTAATTTAAATATGCACATAATAAATGTACAGCACTATAAAATACTATTAGACAGTTAGAATGGTTGATTTCGGAGGGCTCACTTCATCAGCCGCATCAAAAAAGTTATGCCATGGTCGATGGACACGAAGATGGCGCAGGGCAACGTCACTCATAACGGTTGGAGATGGGACATTTAGATCAGCCATTCCTGGAAATTTTCCAGTCGGTTCTTCATTTTGATAAATCTAAAAAAATTGCAACCAGTTATGTTGGGTTGAACAACAAGCATGGACAAATGATAATTGCTAAACAAAAACTATGATGGATAAGTTGCGTCTTAATAGTAGAAACTAATATAGTTAAGACTATTCTACTAACGTTCAATAAATTGAATACAAATGTCAAGCCACCGATGAAATCATATATTGAAAATGTGATACGCTAGGGTTGCTCTTAAAAAATCAATGGATTATTTTGTGTTTTTTTTGTTTTTAACGTTTTAAGATACCGGTACTGTTAGAGCAAACTACCGAGACGGTACTAGTGATGGGTTCATCTGCACTTCAAAATGACCAGATGTGACCTGTCTTGGGATCAAACCTCACCTGATTTAAATCTGCTTAATGGGATGTAATAAATGTAACACCATCCTCTTATGGAATTATATTTTCGATTTTCTTATTCACTGCACCTGAATGCAAGCATCGGTATTAGTTATTAAATAGAAAATAATTCTAATAAATAATTAGTCAGACTTGAACAGTAACGCAACCATAGTAACATATTGATATTATTTAAGATGTCATTGATAAATATCAACTATAATACTAGTACGATTTAGAGGAAAGTGGAGATAAACCTGTCATTGGGTAAAAAGATTAAACCTATGATTATGTGATAATAATCATAAGTCATTAAAGTGCTTGCAATTGACGTTTGCATAGATAGAATACAGCAAGTATATACTGTTGTTCCTGTTTATAATTTTTGATATGGCACATTTCACATATGTAGTGAAGGAAAGCAGCTAAGTAAAGAAATGGTATCAAAACCATACTGATTCAACGAGATTTTTCATTGAATAAAATTGATTCCGATTCTGTCTTGACATGGACCTGACCTACGATGATTCAAATTTGACCTGATTAATCCTAATAGACCCGATCTAAAAATTGTGAACTGACTCAACACTAGGCGGTAGATTACTGAAAATATTTGAACCGCACAGTACCTGATGGGACAGAGGCAAGATTTTTGTGGTACTACAGAACTAATATATATATATATATATATGCAGAACTAATATATATATGCAGGTAAAAATTCAAATTCCTATAATACTTAATGTCTGATTGACACTACTGCTGTATGCAATCATCCATAAAAAACCCAGATGGCCATTAATAATCTTGTATAGATGACATATTTTGAAATAGATTCAGTGATTTCTTCAAATTATATTAACAAAGGCGAGTCTAAAATGTTTTCCTATATAAACAAACGGATAATGAGTACGATATTATATTGTAACTTACAAGTGCGAGGCGATCTGGAGTAAGTGGAGGCGTATATCGAACTGTGATAGAATTCATGAAATGGGCTAGTAACCTATTCATTGAATGTAATTCAATATTGAAATTAACATATACCTCAATACTACCAATGGTACTGGACGTGTTGGTAAGTCTCTATTAACCAATCGAGTAATATAGTCTATCAACTGGGGTAATTCATAAAGTCGAGGTCTAAGAAATACATTAATTTCACAGAATCCTTTAAATTTAAAGTAAATTGATGTGATTATTTAATTGAGAACCATATTTAGTGTATAAATTACTTACAATTATATTAAGATGAATAAATTTAATGTTTTTACTGTGCGATCCATTTCATAAGATTAAAACATTTTTAAGCTGAACTCACATTTGTAACAATATTAAACAATGACAAACCTGCACTAAATGTTGAACATTTCTAGTTGAAACAAGTAACGAAATACACCTATATAATATACGTAGAAAGAAAAAGATCGAATCACGATTAGAAGATTTAGTATTTCTAGTCACTTTCGGATTAATCTTGTCAATTCAAATTAAGACTTGAATAATTTACTTGAATTTTTGTAAGGCAAATTTCCTAATATAAAAAGCAAAAAAAATTGATATACATGCATTATGATGTTCCTACTTCACTCAATATATACAGTAGTTTCTTTAAGTAAGAATCTGTCAATGTCAACACTAAAATAATATTTGTAAAGGATTTCATTTTTTTAATATGGATCTCATTTAAGTACATTAAATAACAGTTTATCTAATCAAATGAGTGTTCTCCATACCCGTATAGTTCAAAAATTCTTCCTTCAACATCAGGCATCTTACTTGCATTGATGATGGCTTGCGCGACATCCCCTGCCTGAGAAAAAGCATACACTTAAGTAAAATCAAATCAACATAACACTTACAAATAATGGCGCTTTAAACACAGGAGTTTTGGTTTTTCCATACGGTACGAATCCTAACGCTAAACGAAAATTAATATAAATTTCAGTACGTTAATTAGAAATTCCTTCCACATTCTAAAAATTTTATATATAATATATAATTAAATATTAAGATATAATACTAAAAGCTTTATTCATTCACAACTAATACTTTGGTAAAAAAATCCATGTTAATACACCAAAGTAGTAAGTGCGATAATTCGATCGTGTACTAATATTAAGCCTGTGGTCTGCTAGTAATGTCATATATACCATTACGTGTCAACTCATTACTGTTGCAGAAGTACACCCGGAAATGTCTTGCCACGTCCTTGACAAATTTTGATACGGTCTACTGCGCTAAAGTCCCTTTTTGTCAGGCATAATTAATTTATTCAAGAAGGTGACATCGCATTTGAAACTATATATTCTTCAATCATATTAAAGACAAGTCGCTATTTTGAGAAATTTCAATTTTGCTGACTCTGGTTGAATTTTCTTTGGAAATGCCCAACTGCAATTTCAAATATTGATCAGAAAAATATTCCTATGTTACTTGTTAGTCCAGTGATAACGAATAACTTATGTAAATTATCACAACGTATTCTAAAGGCACAGTATAAAATTGTACATAGAAAGCCAGAAAATTATCTCAAAATAGACACTTACACAATTGGGTTAGCAGCATTTGGCGGCAGATGACTGCAAGCCAATTAGATGCGTTAGACCTAAAATCCTGGAATTGATAAAAGTGCTGCACTACATGCAGGGGTGTACTCGAAGGGTTGCTCAAGGAGACCCAGCTCATCTCATTAAATTTGACTGGGGACCTAGCTAGATTTGTTTAAATAATATTAGGTTTGTGGTGGTTGAAAATCTAAATTTTGTCGAAATAAAAAATACAGTAGTACTGACATTTAGAGACCCTTGTTAATTATTTAAGACCACGTCTCTGATTACATTTAATGTTTATCTACATGATATAAGTCATGTACCAAATTATTCACAAAAATGTTCTATTTCTAAATTTCTTATATTTTACACGACTGAGTGCATAAATTTCTATTTGGTGAATTCTCACCCAGCCCTAAAAACCCCAATGATAAACAAAATGTTGATTTGCATGTTCAAACACGGAGCATTTAGAAAAAAGATAGAAACATTTTGGTTAAAGAATTATTCAGACAATAAATAAATCAGAAACTGAGTGGAAAGTTGAATTCGTCAGTATTAGTATTTTGATATATGCGCTAACTTCAAATATGTACGAAACTAACTGTGACATATATGAAGCCAAGAATGAATACAATTTAACCAGGCAATAAATGAATTGTGAACGAATAAACATATTTATAGTTATATCTATGAAAAACGCATTAATACAAACTCTGCACCACAAGTAAAACTTACGCGCATATATGGTAGCAAAGTGATTAAAATATGTATCTTTATTCCCAAATATTTGAGTCGGCCGAAGAATGATCGTTGACGGAAATTCTTCTTTCATTAGTAATTCACCACGAAACTAAAATTTATATATTCATATATTATTTAGAAAATAATTACCAATATGAAGGAAAATCAAATGATTCAACAATCCTTTAAATAAAAGTACCTTGGTTCTTAAAAATTTGCTACTTGAATTTATGTCAGCTCCAAAGCTAGATATATGAATAAGGCGCTTCACACCTTCTTCTCGACAAAGTTTAGCTAATTTTTGAGGAAATGACATGTTGATTTCTTCATACTTATAATTTCTTGTTTCAAAATCCCGTCCTATACAATTGACGACTACATCTGAATGTTTAATTGATTTACGAATGGATGATTCAGATCTTATTGTAAAGTATTCCTAAAAATTAACAATTTGACATTAAAATAATAGACTAAATTACCAAAAACATAAATCTTCCCAAATCAGCAAATGGTCGCATAAACATTGTAAAATAACCTTCACATCTATGCGGAACAACAGCATGTGCGCCCTCACGTCCCAAATGAGTAAGAAGATGCCTTCCAACCATTCCGTTCCCACCAAATACGGTAATTGTTATTCCGCTATCTGAACTTCTTCCCCCACCACCATGAGAAACAACTGAGGAGTATGAACGGTGGAGACATCGCAAGCGATGCATTTCTAATAGAAATAAGTTTATGAAATTAATTTCGTCTGCTATATGACTCATGTAAAAATGCTACAAAAACAAAAAAATCACAATTGACTATTTGAAAAATAGTACTGCGTAACTTGTTTTTAGGTTATGATTGGTTTTTGGCAGTGTTTCCTTAGATAAGTTGTATATACATGTATACTTTCTGAAGATATAGTTTGCAGCTTAACATTATGTCAAATGACTTTATAAGGGCTGCTTGACTCGAGCGATGCCAGTCCGATTTAGACACACGACTCGAGTGCATAAACTGCAGACTACTGGCAATTGTTATGCAGTCTTGAGTTTGTTTTAAATACACTTTTAAAGGAATATAGTACAAATATGCCGGCGAAGGTATAGAATAGGGTGCACACTAAAACGATAAGAAATGCAATAACAAAGTTTACAAAATAATGAATATAGACCGATAACTACGTATAATTAACCAAATGCGTATCACGCCGTATATATTTAAAGGGCAATAGCACAGAAAACTTGGAATTCATAAAAATTTTATGCTGTAAATCAAGTCCTTCTTACTTGAGATTTTTAAATAAATTGGAACTTTTATAATTTGCAACCGGTTTGCATTTTCAAAGAATTTATTCTCATGATTTGTATATATTTCCACATTTTATTTGAGAGAGAGAGAGAGAGAGAGCGTTTATTGATCGAAATACAAGAAAATAATCAGCTTTTATTATAAGCACTAGTCATTGCCGGGAAGAATTGCCTTTGGCGCAATGATAGCCGGTAGTGTGACTGGATGAGTCTGCCAGAGGTAAGTTGACGTTCAGGAATATAATGTGATAGGTGATGCGAAGAGTGGATTATTTTCTTAAATAGAGAAACAGAAAAATTCTTGACTCGCTGGCTGTAGGATAATAAACTAACTGACTCGCCAATAATTTTCTCGGCCCGTCTAAAGATTCTATCGACATTGGAACAAGTTGTTGAGTTGAGACCGCAGAACACAGGGGCACAGTAATCATATAAGGAGACGATTGAGCATTGGAAAATAGCCTTCAGTGCGCCAGGGGTACAAACCCCTGTTAGGTATACCATCTGAACCAGTGCCATGTGGCTTAATTTTATTGATGTATGATATAACCTCTTGAGGGGTAGCTGGGCAAAAGTCATAATGTGGTTCTGCTACATGATCTGGAATTGGGTTTTGGTTGTCACCATTTGACATTGCTGCCGTGAATTTGCAGGCTATGGCGTCGAGTGCGGCTGAGATACTGGGAAAATCAGAGAATATATNTCAAAATTATGGTTGAATCAAAGCTATTTATAAAATTTCTTTATTTAAATTTCAAATGATTCGTCTGCCAATATGGCTGTTCATATGTAAGCATTAATTCGCTCAATTTAATTTGTCAATTGTTTCTTGATCGGCTAACAAGTTTTCTTATTTTGAACAATATTAAATCTTAGTTGCATTGTACAAAAATAACTAAAGATCATTAACTAAATTTTTACAATTATTTTTAATTAATAATAATCATTCGACATTATTCAGCTTAGTTGCTTTTTGGATGATGCTACAATTGCTTTGGTCATCCAGGAGGGGTCAGCATCGCAAACTACAACATGACTGACAGGGATTTGACAGAGAGCAGATTTGATACAGGAGTTGAAATGAGATACCTTGTCATCAACGTCGGGTAATTCATACACAAGAGGAGCACAACTGACGGCATTAACAAACCTTGAAACATTGCTGTGTCTGAGATCTAAAACTGGTTGTTTGGGGAATGACCTCTCCGTTTTTTGCTTTGGTTGGACGTAAGCGACCATATGGTCTGAATTACCAAGAGGGGCGAACATTTCAGCTGGACAGAAATTATTACTAACTTCAGTAGAGCACAGAATGACGTCCAAAAGTGAATTAGCAGTGGTTTTCTTGGTGATCAGATTAGTGACATTAAGAGAGCCACATAAGGACTTAAGTTGCTGTTTAATGAAGGCGTTGTTTAGGTCACCGCAAATGAATACAGTAGCTGAGGGATAAGTTAGGAGGCCTTCATCAATAGCGTGAACAATACCAGTACAAACATTTAGATTTATCACTTTGTTCAATGCTGGGGGGATGTAAACAGAGCAGATAATGACGTCGCAAGAGGCGAAATAAACCATCAATAAGACAATTTGTTCTGGGTAGTTTGTACGAATGACAATACCTTTACCCATGTCGGATCTAGGAAATAACATCACGCCTCCTCCAATCCAGTCCAACCTGTCGCATCGTAGAGGTGGGCCATAATTGGAGAGGCGATAATAGCTGGAGTCGTCATCCTCTGAAAGCCATGTTTCGGTGATGATCACGAAGGCAGGTGAAAGCTGAGAGCAAGTGATGCGAAGTTCATTGATTTTGGTCCTTATTGAGCGAGCATTAGTGCACAAAATAGAGGGGAGATCAACATTGTCTAGTTCTTTGCGAGGAAAAGGGAGATCTCTAGTGGGAGCTAGTCAGCTGGACGGCTGATTAGTGCTAAGGATCTGGTTGTTACGAATGAACCACCTAAGGTTGGGATATAGACTTTTCTGCTTATGGAGTTGCACACAAAGCTCAAACTGCTTGGCCTGCTCTGCTTTAGTTAGGTCCAGATTAATGAACACTTCTTTATAAATCATTTGATATCTGAGATCTTTACTCTTTCAGAGAAGATTTTGATGGGCTAAAGCATTCTTGAAGGTGACAACAAGAAGATTTTGGTCAATTGTGCCTTCCTTGGGGACAATGTGCTTACACGTGACTTCACCCGAGTCTAGCTTGAGAGATACATCCATCGCCAGCTTTACGACACTTTCCACATCTGACAGACCTTGCTGGGGAGCCATACCTTTGATCACTAGGTTAAGAGATTTTTCCTGCTGGCGCTTCTCCTCCTTATGTACTTGCATAACAAGAGTGGCGCACACTGCAGGCTCTCAGAGTGTCTTTGCTATGTCAGCAAACATGCAGAATTAATTGCATTTTCTTCTATTGTCTTCTTGAGCAGAGTGATTTGCTTCGATGAGCTGAAGCTGCAAATAAAAGAAGGACTGGCTTGGTCAAAGTCTTTGGGCATGGTGATGGACGTCCAGATGTCACAATCAGGGGACGAACAGCCAATATCACGCTTAATGTAATTCGCGGAATCACGTCTTGGCATCAAACTATAATCTAATTAAACTATATAATAAACAGGCAACAGCACATACATCAAGTGTTAGATCGAATATAGCGTAAAAATACGATTTTTAATAAGTATTACAAACTAGTATAAACATGATGGAAGCGAAATTCAAGGATCAAATGCATACCAATGCTTACATGCGAAGATGTATTTGAAATCTAAACTGTTTAAAGACGCTATGTCACCATTTATTGATTGTAAAGAGAAAACTTAATAAGTGCTCGGTGAATAAATTCACCCAAACATTGCTACACATTACCAAATGTTGAATAAAGACCCAATTTTAAAATGTATATTCACTAAAATTCAACAAGCATACCTATTTGAAGAAGCAGTATGGAAACAAAGAACCATTTTCACATCTGAGTGTAAATATTGATAGATATTGACTGAGCCTTCATTATATTTCGCCAGAATAATCATCATTCTAGTCCATCTCTAACGTCATACAAAAGAACAGTGTTTCTAAAAAACATAGCAACGTCATTGATAAATGATTCATTTAAATAGAACAAAAGAACTTTAAAATGTAATATTATTTCATTAATTATTTACTGAATATTTTTTCCCAATTTTCCCTTTGTTTTACATAAATATTTGTTTAAATTACTAACTTGAAATGTGTTGTTTGGTGATTATAATATCCCCATGGAAACTAGAACATGTTGTTTTTTGTACAAATTTCTTTAACAAATAAATAAAATAGACTATTTCAGCTAATGGTACAATCAACGTAATCTAATATTTAAATTAATTAAGCAAAGTTAGCATGATAATCATTTATTGAAATATAAAAGGATTTACGCTTTTAAATAAATTAATAGATAGATAGATAGATAACTTTTATTTTATCACGGATTGACATCCATAAAAGATACATATATAAATTTATAAATCATAACAGACAAGGCAAATATCAATGAGGGAAAATCCTATTTGAGGCTCCACCTGTTGGATTTCTTTGTTGCAGATGTTCTTTCAAGTATTCAGTTCTTGTCGGGATATAAGAGGCCAGTGGATGGTTTGTCGATCTGGATATGCTGTTAAAGAGTTGATGATCTGAAGATTGCAGAATCTGATGCATTGGAAGAAATTCGTCAATAACACCAAACCTCAGCGCCTTTCTTTGAATTTGGTCGATCTTCTTGTTGTTTGCTAGAGACTGACTTCCCCATACACAACAAGCATACGTAAGTTTGGAGAGCACCAATGATCTGTATAACATTTTAAGTTCATCGGCAAAGAATCCAAGGTGTTTGATGCAGCGGCAGCGACAATATTTACATGCTCTGTGAATGTCAGTTTCTCATCAAACTCAACTCTGAGAATTCGCACACTCTGCACCCGTTGAATGCCTGGGATGCATTCAACTGATTCTTGTTGTCTCTGGCCAGAGCACACTACGATTTCTTTGGACTTCGCCAAGTTCAAACTCAAGTTCTTCTTGTTAAACTGCTCCACAAGGGACTCAACCACCCTGGATGTGGCATCATTTCCAGTCAATCCTCCTATGACTTTGGTATTATCATCCGCAAAAACAGTGGATTTAACGGAGGCGTCGTTTGATATCAAGGGGTCTACATCATTCACAGCCAAGTTTAAGTCAGCAACATCCAGCCATAATATCTTGAATGATTCCCAGTTATTGATACAAAGGCGTCTGATAGATAAGTCTGTTGAGGCATAAACACAAACACCTCCTCCATGAGCTTTTCCAGAGTTGCTACTTGTTCGGTCATGTCTAAGTAGCTGATATCCACGAATGGTCACATTTCCATCTGTGATACGTTCATCCAGCCATGTTTCAGTCACGCAGCAGATTTGAATAGAGTTTGCGCTCAGATCGTTTTCAATCTGGATTAGTGCATTGGGCTTTTTGATAGATCTGGCGTTTAAAAGAAGAAAGTTGCATTTCTTTAGTCATAAGTTGACTTCTTCATTGTCAACAAAGAGCTTCAAATCTCTTATTCAGATTGACGACTTGGGAACATTCTGATTGTTAATCATCTCAAATCGCTTTTTCAGAATTTTCCATTCCAGATGCATTTCCTTGGAAGTGAGCTCCCTTGAGATGAATACGTTCTTCTGGGCATAGTTTTTCATCATATAAGCTTTTGCTAGCACCCTTCATATAACCCAAGGATTGGACATTTTGACGATAACAGTTCTGTTCATATTTTGCTGGTACCTTCCCGTCCTGTAGACGTCCATGATTGATGCACCTGCTTCCCGATCAAGGAAGCCTATGAGATCACTTACAGTTTCTTTTTCAGCATCCAATCACTTGGCTGCAGTACTGCCTGTTACCTCAGGAAGATTTCATATACAAATTCCAAGTGGCTTCTTCAAACTCGATGATGACTCAGACTTCGGCGCAGCAGTTTTTATACTCTGGATTGCTATGTCAAGCTGCTCTTTTGTAATGTTGGGCGCCTGCTTTCCAGACTTGTCAACCATCTTTGCTATATCCGTAGATAGAGAACTGACAGCAGATTTCAAATCCCTTATTTCTGAGGTAATGTCAAGGGTGGAGGATACAGTCTGCTTGGCAGGCGCAATACAGTTCTTGCAGAACCAGAGACACCCAGTTATTTCTGTCAACAAGTCGAGTACATCAGCAGGGATATCAGTGCATCCTTGATGAAACCATTGGCAGCATCAATCGCATTGTATTCCAGCATCTGCTTTCTTGACACCTTTGGAACACTCTTTGCAGATATCACCCGTACTCTTCAACCTGCACCAGCTTGAACTCATAAAATCTCGCTGATCAGAAATCTTAAGCCTAATTAAACTGTATAATAAACATATACAATCTCCGTAAAATTGAACAACGTTTTTTGTTTACTAGGGGGTAATTTTTTTGCCTTACCTTATAAGTTATCATGCGTTGTAAAAAAGTTAACAAATCTCCACATGCATTGTTCAAAAGAATATTTTTTATGTTGTTTTCTCAAATTTACTTGTTTAAAGCGATGATAATAAACCAAGCAGATAAATTCTTTGTTTTACCATCATTTTGCTCGAATATATACACTTGACATTCATACAAAGTTCATTTTTTCGCAACAATTGTTTGTGATGATAGCGTTTTTTTGAATAATCATTCAATAAATATAATTCCATATCTAAATTTACCATGAACTCTCCTTTTTTGCAATGAACGATGGACATTCTAACACATTTTACTGTATTAGCAAATTATTACGTTTAATTTAACAATATATGATGTTGACATTGGTTTCTCTTTTCATAGCAGATTATCAGGGGTTGTGTGGGGTTTAGCAATTTGTGTTAATGCTAAACACATGTGTACAATTAATCATCTTTATGTTCGTATTGCGCTGGAATTTTTGCAATGGAAAATAAGGTGTGCTTTGAAAATGAAAACGAAGCCCTTTGCATGTTTACGCCTTTATGCATAAACCGCGTTTCAATTTTTCAAAAAATGAATTTGATTTTAAGGTGTAGGACTATATTTTATGCATTTGTAATGTTAGCTCGTTTTTACATATAATCCATGTTTATTTTGTTCCAATAAACTAGCTTGCCTTTATTGTATATTACACCTATGTAATGTTAAGTTTTAACAAGGAAGTTTCTTGTTTTTGCATTTGAATATTAGCAAAAGGAATTAAATACATGGAATTTTTACATTGGAAAAAGGAACGTAATCACACGATGTTTTAATGACTAATTACCTCTGCCAAGGAGGTTAAGTTTTTGGTATCATTGGTTTTTTGTTTGTCTGTTAGCAACTTTCCGGAAAAAGTAATAAATGGATTGACCTTAAATTTTCACCATAGGTGCGTCTCCGCCCAGGGAGGAATCTGTTAAATTTTCGTGGGGATCTGATGGACACAAGCTGCATGGTCTGCGCTCTCCAAGTACTTTTCTAGTTTTCCGTGTGTTTCTATTGCTTGCACAGGCTATGTTTAATTCGTTTTGGTAAACACACTTTTTGCTGTTAACACACTACGTTTTGCTGATTTAATTTTCCCTAATTTTTGCTTGCTTACATGACCCATGTACAGTGTTTAATTCGTTTTTTTTCGGGAATCTACAATCTAACATTACATGTAAAAGGTCGTATAACATGTAAAAGACTTCATATTGTTTTATCAAAGTACACCTCATCATCACAGACCTACATACACAGCCATCAATATTACTACTTTATCCGTAAAAATTTTCCGTGTTTTTGTATAAAGGAGTGAACATGTAAAGACATTTTGCTTTTCAAATACGTTGCTGTTTTCCCATTGCATAATGTTTTATGTTTTTATATAAAGGCGCAAACATGTAAAAGACAATTAGTTTTTCAAATACATTGCTGTTTTTCCATTGTAAAAATTTCCCATACAGTTCCATTGTTTAATTTAACTATACAATCAATGCAATTTATTTCAGGTTTTTTTGAAAATGTATATACTACATACAACAGACATCATTTCCGTTTTTTAAACACATTTCCGGGGAGGTCCCATGCACGCCCCCGTCATTATTGCTGACTCATTCTTGACATTTACAAAATGATTTTACATTGATCCATAAACCTATCTGCTATAGTGAGCCATTTATGTGGTCAGTTTTCATTAAATTGTTTGTTAATTGCTATGCCACACATTATTTAGTTTGCATGCTTACATTTTATTTACATATTGCGGACAAACTAATTATATACGCTAGTTCTTTTCCAGATTGTTGTTGTAATTTGTATTTCATATTGTTAAAACTGTTTAGTGCCCTCATCTCTGTGCGTTTCTTTGAGAGTGATTTTATGTCTTCATGTAACAATGAATGTTTCTTGAAATCGTTATTTGTTTGATTTTCAATCAATTACTTAAACTCCAATAAGTTTAGCGTGCATGAAATAGTGATAAGGGGATGTTTCAAGCATTTGAAAAATTATATTACACAAAAACTGAGATATACATGTTTACTATTACTCCAATAAATAATTCAAAAACTTGACATTACAATAGGTTTTTCCATATTTTACTATAACCGCTTATACACAATGTTGTAAATATTTCTCTTTCCATTGTACCCGTTTTTATTTTAATGTGATTTTTATGTGTTAATGTCTTATTCGCCTATGTCCATTGATGTAATATTTCTATTTTACTGAACGCATTTTTGTTTAAAACAATTTTTATATTTTAATTGTTTGTTCGCCTATATACATTGATGTAATATTTCTATTTTCACCAAACACGTTTTTGTTTTAAATGATTTTTATGTTAATGATTTATTTTATTCGCCTATATATGTGATGTAATATTTTCTATTTTCACCAAACATGCTTTTGTTTTAAAAACGATTTTTATATGTTAATGATTTATTTTATTTGCCTATATATGTGATGTAATATTTCTATTTTCACCAAACACGTTTTTGTTTTAAATGATTTTTATGTTTATGGTTTATTTTATTCACCCATATACAATGATGTAATATTTCTATTTTCACCAAACACATTTTTGTTTTAAAAACGATTTTTATATTTTAATAGTTTATTCACCTATATACATGATATAATATTTCTATTTTCACCAAACATGCTTTTGTTTTAAACGATTTTTATATGTTAATAGTCAGAGGCATGCATTCAGGGTAAGCAAGGTAAGTGCTGCTTGCCCATTGAAATTTATTTGAACAAAAATTAAGAAAAAATATTTATGCTTACACAACATATTTTATAAGTTTCCAATTCTTTTAAATTTATTTTTTTCTTAAGTTCTAAACATTAAACTAATTCCTTTCATTTTCGTCATTTAAATTGACTTAAGCTATTTTATTTTGGGTAAGTTTTTTTGTTGAATTATATGAGTTTTGTAATAATTGATTAAATATTATGAAGAGCAATAATAATCAAAATCCTATTAGTTAAATTTGCGACGAAATATTTGGCTTGATTTTACCTTAATTGTGATAATTGGTATTGATAAAAATCAATGTTTCTCAATTACAACTGAAAACAGTCAGCGCAACTGTCTGCCGCTTTATTTATCACATGTTGTTAATGTAATTGATAAAAATCTACAACCAATTAAAATTCGAAAATACTACGAGAGGACCGCGGGATTGTTCAATGCTTATTGATTCCAATGTAAATCGCAATCTAAGTAAGCCGCCAAATCATTTTTAGTTTAGTTGAGTTAATATAGAAAAATAACTCATGCACAAAAATCGTTCTTCTATATCTATACTGTAATAAATGAAATTAATTAACTAAAATTATTAGGCATAGCTATTTCTTACAGCTAAAGGTGCATTGTGGCGGCCTAGCC